>NADL03000829.1:0-90544 GCA_002205965.3 Kappaphycus alvarezii | reverse complement strand
GCCAAGTCCCGAGTAGTAGGAAGTTGAGAGTCAACTTCAGACCCAAGAAAACTTTTTCTTACGCTAGTCGCAGAGCGTCGGTGGTAGACCCTGCCCCTTTTATACTTGCTTGTAGCTTTCTCAACTCTCTTCTATATACACTCCCTTTTGTTCGTTCAACAATACCACGGCAGCACTTTTGTCGCTCGCAACACCTCCTTCTCAGGGTAATTGGTTCTGAGATCTCTTCCCCCGCCGATTTACCCCTATCATTTGGTACTCTTGTGGAGGGGGTTGCATCCGAGGTATTCGAGTTGAGCAGTAGTAAGGAACACTTCGGGGGATTCTTTCTGTAATCATGGATCTCAACGCTGCTCGTATAACGTTCACAGGGGGCAAGACTGAAGACGTTGAGGAGTTTCTTTACACATATGTCAACGTTGTGATGCGTGAGAAGGGCGATGAAGAGAAGGCCGCAAGTATCTTCGCCTATCTTCATGGTGACGCAAAGCACAAATATAAGTCCAAGTTTATCGACGGGTGGTCTCTTAACGGGAATGGGCGTAACTTCGGTGAGGTATGTGAGTGGCTTGTGAAAGAGTATGCTAAGGAGGTAGAACCAGATGAGATGATTCGTACCGCCATAGAGGCCCGGCTCAACTTCGACGATTTGTTAAGCTCATTGGTGTACTTGTGTGATCTTTATGAAAAGGCTGGGTTCAACGCCCAAGCCAAGTACGGAATGCTGCGTAAGGCGGCTATGGGGGATAAGCGGCTCTCCGATTTCCTCCTCATCAAGGGCCCTCACACTTTTGATGAACTGAAGGGTACCATAGTAGAATTTGTCAAAAATTCGGAGACGTTTCAGTCACTGAGTGAGGTACCGAGGGAAACCCGCACATCGATGTCTATCGTACATCCTGAAAAGAATTATCAAAGGCCGGCTACTAGTGCAGCGGCATTAGAATCTGTCAGGAGCGATGTCAAAAACTTGGAAGAAAGGTTGGAAACCCGATTCGATAATCGACTTGACATGATAACCTCGCAGTTGGAAAGCCTTACTCTTACCATTAAGAAGAACCAGTCTGGGGCCCCTAAGCCGCAGAAGTCTGTTCTTACTGTCACAAGCCTGGACACTTTGCAAACAGGTGTCCTGATAATCCACATAGAAACACTCGTTGTGCAAAGTGCGGTCGATATGGGCATCATGAAAGTAACTGCTGGTCTAAAGACAACAGAAGAGCAAATTTATCGGAAGCAAGGAGTGAGTCAGGACCAGAGGTGAAAATCTTACAAAATAGAAGGGATCAAAGGTTGACGGATGCGGTAACGTATCCATCGCTGAAGAGATTAGTCAAGTCAATGTGACAAAAAGGGATGGGGAAGGGAACATTTTATCGAAGAAACCTAGGCTAGAGTATGGAATGCTGGAGCATATCCCAGCACCTGTACCTCCTCGAACCAAGAGGTCTGATCAAGTTGTTCCAGGAGTGGGAGTCACTCCGGCCAAGAAGACGAAAAAGAGTAAGAAAGTTAAGAGTATCTCTAAGGACGTACTAGAGTATGTGAAGAGGTACAATTTGGTGGCTGAGCTTGCATCGGCCCCAACTGGGATAACGTTTGGTCAACTTTTGAGGGGCGACGCAGAGGATGCGAGAAAAGAACTCAAAAAAATTATCAGGTCTAATAAGTCCGCTAAGGGTAAGAAACTGTTTCTTCAATCGGCCTCGACAGCACCAAGACGTCTTAAGCTGGTACCAGTCAAAGTATTGGGTATGAAAACCCAAGCTCTCTTCGATTCGGGTGCTGTTCCAAACCTCATTTCAGAAACTTTGGTGACAGATCTAGGTCTCAAATTACTCCAACGACTCGAAAAATAACTGTAGCGGATGGAACCGTCTCAAAATGCATGGGCACTGTTGACAAGGTTTCCGTGTTCTTTGGGGACTCTAAAGTTGATGTAGACTTTCTTGTCATGCCGGATCTCCCTTTCGATGCAATCATTGGCTGCCCCACAATGGAAAGACTAGGGACATGCATTGACTTGGGCAACCAAATGGTTTCAGTTAATATTGACGGCAGAACCGTGAAGATGCCCCTGGATTTCGACAAAAGCACGCATCCTGAAGATTTAAAAGAAACGGACAGTGAAGATTTCACTTCTAGCTATGACAGCGAAGATTCGGAACCAACTAACACTTTCGGAAGTGGAAAAGGGTACCCTCGGGGGTAATGAACATGGCATGGGACGATTATGATTCCGGGTTTGAAACAGATGACGACTGGATTCTAGGATAAGTTTGAAACCCGAATGTGTTTCTTTTTGCGATGATATCGAATCAAAGGACAGAATTCGGAGCATGAAAGAAGATTACCTTTGCAAAGAAAATAAGAATACGTCGAATTCCATATATGAAGATGTGAGCACGACGGAAGAGGTCCTTCAAAATATTGAGGTTGAGGATCAAGAAGAAAAAGGGCGCCAAATGGCAGAAATCCAAGGAAAAGTGCAGCACCTTCCCGCCCCGCCTCACTGAAAATATCCGACATGTTAACATCTTCCGAAGTAATTGCATGGAGCGTTTCAGATTTAAGACAAGCAAGTGTACCGGTTACTCACTCGTTCGAACTTACCGACACTCAACCGATTTACCACAAGCCTAGACGTCAACCGCCAAAATATGACCAATTTATCTCAGAAAATGTTACAAGTATGCTGAAAAATGATATTATTCGACCAGTTTCATCCCCATGGTCGTTTCCAGTTGTGGTCGCACCAAAGAAGGATGGAAAGCTGCGTTTTTGCGTCGATTACCGACAACTGAACCAGAGAATGATACCCGATCGATTTCCGATTCCGAACATGGAGGAGATCCTCGAGGACCTGAAGGACGGGAGATATTTCACCTCAATTGACCTTTACACTGGCTATTGGCAGATTCCATTGGATGAAAAATGTAAGGAAAAAACAACCTTTACCAGCAAAGCCGGTACGTTCAGGTTCGAAGTGATGCCTTTTGGTCTCATGAATGCACCAGCTACATTCCAAAGAATGATGAACGAGGTTTTGAAAGGACTTCCATTCGCAAGAGTCTATATCGATGATGTCGTCATATTCTCAGAAACATTGGATCAGCACATCTCGCACGTCAAGACAGTTGTGGAGAGGATATCGGAGTATAGCTTGAAAATTAAGTTGAGCAAATGCTTCTTTGCGAAAACTTCTATCCAATTACTCGGTCATATCGTCGACCAAGAGGGAATTAGAGTGGATCCAGAGAAAACGAAAAAAATAAGTTGGCACCAAGGCCCGCTTCAAAGACGGAGGTCCGAAGCTTCTTAGGACTGGCCTCATATTACAGAAGATTTATCAAAGATTTCGCCAAGACTGCAGCACCGTTACATGCCAGCACTACGAAGAACGGAAAATTTTACTGGAACAAGGAAATGGAAACTGCATTTCAGGAGCTTAAAGATAAGCTATGTGTCCCCCCAGTTCTCATGTACCCAGATTTCAAGAGACCATTCGTTGTGGAGACAGATGCCTCAGAACGGTCTTTGGGTGCCGTTTTGTCCCAAAAAGATGAAAACGGAAGACTACACCCTGTTCAATTCGCAAGCCGAACTCTGAATGATGCGGAAAAAGAGATACTCAGTCTGCGAGAAAGAAGCGCTAGCTGTCGTCTTCGCGCTGAAAAAGTTTCGCGTATACCTTTTATCACTCGAGAAATTTGTCTTGATAACTGATCACCAGGCACTTAAACAGCATTCCAAAAGAAGGATGTACATCACCGCTTGGCCCGATGGCTCGACATTTTCGCAGAATATCGGTTTGAAATTGTGTATAGACCCGGACGCAATAATCAGCCTGCCGATTACCTATCCCGCTTGAGGGACGCACTGATTCCAAATGAAAAAGCTTCGGAGGACATCGTCGGAGTCGCCGAGTTGCAGTTGCCGAACGATAACGAGTACGAAGCTAATATTCACGGACTGATCAAATTCCTCGATGGACTAGAAATGAGAAAGGTTGATCTTGAACACCGAAATTGGGTACGCAGGAATCAAAAGGCTTTTACATTGTGGAATGGGAAACTCTTCCGGCACACTAAAGCCGGTCCCCGACTAGTGGCCCCTTTGAAAGAAAGAATGAAGATCTTGAGGACTTTCCATGATGAGCTAGGGCATTGGGATCTCGAAACAACCAAAAAATTCGTAACTGAGAGATTCTGGTGGCCCGGTATCCATAAGGACGTCTATAATTTCGTGAAAAGCTGCGACAACTGCCAAAAATTCACTCCAATACGGAAGTATAAGACAACTCTAAGTTTTCCAGTTTCCGGTCTCTTTGAAACCTTCTCAATTGACTTCGCGGGCCCGTTCAAGGAAACTTCTTCCGGAAACAAATATCTCCTTATAGGGGTGGAACATCTTACTGGATGGCCAATAGCAGTTGCAGTGAGGAGGCAAATGCTGAGGTGGTACTGAGATTCATCGAAAAAGAAATAATTGAACCGTTTGGTCTTCCAAAAAGGATCATCTCGGATAACGCCCTTTGTTTTACTGCAACTTCACTGCTTCGTTTTTTGGAAGAGAAAGGGATTCAGCTGAAGACCGTTCTCGCATACGCTCCTATGTCCAACGGGAAAGCGGAGAGGATGGTTGGAACCATCAAACGAGCAATATCGAAAACTATGTTGGAGAATGAAATCCAGTGGGAAGATGCCTTACCAAAAGTGTTATACGGCTACCGTCGAAGAAGAGGAAGAAATGGACGCTCACCATTCGAGCTAATGTACGGAAGGGCTCCTAGAATGTTACAGAGAGACATGGAAACAAATATTATCGATGAAGAGAGTAGGGAAGTTGAACTACTGGCCACCGAAGGCTGGAGATCACACCGCGCGCTAACACAGACAAGAAATAAGGATGCAGAACCTGCAGTCAGAACCTTTTCAGTTGGCTCTAAAGTACTTGTAGTACATGGAAAAGCAATGCAGCAGGCTGTGAAGTGGCCGGCCTTCCAAACCAAGTACTCGAACCCTTGCATCGTCACGGAGGAAAGACACCCGCACTATCAGCTCTGTTCAAGCTCAGGGAAGAGATCAAGGAGGGCCATCCATGCACGTCGTCTGGTCCCTTACCATCAGAGGCCTGAAGAATTCCTTCTCACACAGGACTATGCGCAACCACGGGGCATACTCATCTTTAACTATAGAATGATTCCTATGGGAGGAAAAAGGGCCTGGGAATGGATCATCTCGGTTACGCGGGACTACTACGAACTCCACGTAATCATCCATTTCTACATTAATATATGCCTATGTTTTCGTACGTTGAACGGACCATTGCTACCTGAAGAAGATTTCCGACTATTAATAAGAGTTCTATTTTCATTCCAAAACGGAAGGTTCACGGAAGCAGGTCCAGAGTTTGTGGAGGTAATATATCATTACTCTATAGGAAGATATGGAATGGTAGCTGCTGGAGACTTGTCGCAAACGTATCTGAATATTATCCGTCCAATTTACGTATTTCTCAAGAACAACCAAGATGTGCGACTGAGAGGTTACGCCTTACCCCCGGATATGGAATACAGGCTGGTCCCGTATCCTCTATGGGAACCTTACGTTTCTCCGCCACAAATTGGGAACGTTGGAGGCGGCGAGGATCCTCCTGAAGCAGTGATGATGACCAGAGGAGGACCTTCAGGAGACAACAACCCGCCCAGAAGAGGTTCCGGTCGTCCCCCGAGAGGACCTCGTGCAGGTCCCAGTACGTCAGGAGCTGGTCGCGGCCATTCATCGGGACCGTCCACCACAACTTCATCTCTAGCTCTGCTTCACAACCATGCACAGCATACAGTCGGAAGAAGAAGATTATCTTTTTGGCTGCGCAATATCTCCGAGGATGCGAACGATGCGCAGGTCATTTCTTATTTCATGATAAGCATCTGTTTATGTTTTAGGGCGCTACATGGACCGCACTTATCTTACGAAGATTCGTTCTTGATGATGCGCGTCTTCTTTTCTTATCGACATCCATTCCTCCGGCATCTTCCAGAAGAGTTTGCATATCACATATATTTTTTCACTCTTGGAAGATTCGGAAGAGTCACGGAAGAAGAATGTATTCAACCCCACCTCGATGTATCAAACCAATATATGAGGCTATGCTACAAAGTGAGGTACCAGTAATGCGAAATGCGAACCTACTTTTTAGAGCATCATATTGGTAATCAGTTGCATCCGTACCCGTTTGAGAGACCATACATTTTATCAATAAGACAGCGAACACTAACGGAAGCAGAAGAAGAGCAGTGACGAGTCGGGACGTTCGTCTTGAGCGAGAGGGCGTGATGTGCGCAAATTCGCACACGAAAAAATCTAGATGAGGACCATGATTGTATACAGTATCGGAATTGGGAAGATATTTTTACAGTTTTTGAATTTGCAAGATATTTTTAATTTGGGTGAGTGTGGCAAATTCGTCGGTTGATTTTTTCATTTTAGGACACGCTGTCATAGTAGATGTCAGTACAGTTCCAGGTTGTGGGTGATATACAAGTAGCTCTGAAAGGTCTATATAATGGCCACATCAATTCCCACCCCTGGCCGATGGGTGGCTGGCATGGGTATGGCACCTAGATATTTACCTTGAGGAAATATCTTCTAATAGTCTCTCTGGTTCACACGATTACCGTGAATACATTTTATGGTTATTAGTATGTTTGTTTGAGACTTTTGGGGTAGCCAAAAGTCTATATAAGCCGAGTAAACTGCTTCCTTTAGTGGAGGTGAAGCAAGTTGGCAGACAACTTCAAGCCAAGTCCCGAGTAGTAGGAAGTTGAGAGTCAACTTCAGACCCAAGAAAACTTTTTCTTACGCTAGTCGCAGAGCGTCGGTGGTAGACCCTGCCCCTTTTATACTTGCTTGTAGCTTTCTCAACTCTCTTCTATATACTCTCCCTTTTGTTCGTTCAACAATACCACGGTAGCACTTTTGTCGCTCGCAACACCTCCTTCTCAGGGTAATTGGTTCTGAAGATCTCTTCCCCCGCCGATTTACCCCTATCAATATCTTCTCTGCTTTGTATTTCGCACCGCATTCAGAGAGGACATCGGGTTGAAGGCCTTCACTCTTCTGTTGTAGAGAGCGAGGGGATTCACGAAGGTAACATCAAAAAAGTCGGTCCCTCCGCTGTTTCCCATTGCCTGGATGTCTGGTCTCCTGCGGTGGAGACCATGGCGTGGCTCTACAAGAGAATGACGAGCAGCTCTTGCCAGGTCTTCCTCGAGAAGGGTTACTTGGCGGTCGTGTCGGTTGATCCGTTGGGCTCCATGCAAGCAGTGCATGAGATGATCGCCGTGTACATCGAGCGTGTCCGGGCAATTCCTTCTCGGGCATGGCGTGCCAGGGTGAAAAAGTGGGACTTGACAGTAGTATTGAAGCCACACCGAGAATTCTCGAGGGTCAATGCTTGTCTGTAGTCCGGGGCATGGTGGACAATACACCCATTCCTTGGCTCACGGGAGGGCCATAGACGCGCGAAGCGCCTGCCTCCTCGAATCCCCAAGAGGAATTCATTCTTGCACTGCTTCATGGATTGCGTCCGTCAGTGCCTTTTGCGAACAAATTACACTGAACGGGATAAACCTAGACGGCAAGCAAGAGGTCGACCACCTCCGATGGGCATCTGCAGCTGCTTCGTATGTTCCCAGCTCCTTAATAGGCGTTGGGAGCAAGGTCTTGCAAAGCTTGCTAGATGATGAGCTAGAAGCCAAGAACGCCACAGCCGCGATGTTTTTCGAGGAGGTGAGTCCGATCCCAAGAGATGGTTTTTTCTTGTCCTTTGGTGTGACCGGCAGCTGGAGTTCTCGGAATACTTCCGAATCCAGTACTCCCCTGCCAATTTTCGAACACAGTCCTCCGTCATCCTGTCGAACTCTTCCGCTCCTTCTCCAGTGCAAGACGGGGGCACTACCCGCAACAAACAGCCTATTTTGCAAACGCCAAAACAGTTACGCAGTAGCTGGAATACCACTCGCCTATTCTCAAGGACAGCAATGGTCCCGAGGAATGGTCTGAGGGATGAGACATGGTTCGTAAAGGACCGTGTGGTGTATTCCTTAGTACCGACGGGGGCGTTCAGGACGGAAGTAGCCTCGCTGTACTCTTGCTTAATCCCGTCTGGGTAGAGACTCTGTGCTGACCCTGGAGGGGCTGTAGGCCACCAGACGGTGCACTTCGGCAGCGACAAGTGCAGTCCTCGGCTTTCAGCATCCACGGAGCGAAGTACTTCGATGTCTTTGACGAGTTGGTCGTGGCGCCGGATAATGTAACCGTCATCGTGGTACCACAGTTGAAGTAACAACTTTGCCAAGTCTCTGTTCTCCCCTTCCTCTGAACTGAAGAGTTCTTGTATTTTGAGGGCATGAGGTGGATAACGAGGAAGTTTTCCCCTTCTTTCTGAGGTATGGCGGTGTGTCTCTTCTTACAGAATGATTCGTCGTCTTTTTGCCAGACTGTGCTCTCGAGAGCTTCCGTAAATGATCAAGGAATGTCAAATATGGGGCGGGACGGAATGAAACAGGAGAACAAAAACAGGATTGCAGTTCTGAAGCAAAGGGTTCCGAAAGAGAGCCGGACAGGATCAGTGCAGTGAGACGGATATCTCCTTGGTAGAGAGTAAGAGGATGGAGGCAGATAAGAACGTGAGCTGTGTATAAAACTTTCTGACAGCTGGCTCCTATCGAATGTATCAGAGATGCTTGCAGATGATGGTGCTGATGTGGTAGGCAGATAGGTTTGGAACAAGCGAACGCAATCTTCCAGGCGTCGGTGGGACTACCTTCATCATGAACGTACCTCTTCAAAGCTTCCGTAAGGTAAGCTGCAGGACTCCAGCGCAGTTCCTGAATTCCTGAAGTCCTACAGGTTACCTTGTCAAAGCCTTAAGGAGTTACCTTCATGATGAGGGTGGTCCCACCGACGCCTACTAGATTTCGTTCGGGTTGCGAAAATCTGCATCCGAGTGGCCGCGGACAACATGCACTTGACGGGGGTAGGATTTGCAATATGCGATCTAGTACAACATCGGATCCAAAAAAAGGCTTATGTGTACTTATACCTGTACTGTAGTATACACAATCCTGTCGCGAATGGAGCCCAGCATCGAAGCGATATGTGAAATCCGGAATGATGGCCTTGCTGGAAAGAAAAGTATCACACGTGTCGGACATTTATTTGGCAGGCAATTACAAATCTTGCGATCATCGATACCAGGGGAAAGTGGTAGTAAATCTTTACGAGTTGTACAATATTGCACAGAAGCATGCGGAGGGTGTTTAGAAATTAACTGCGATACGAATGCGGGCGACGGGTGGAAATCTGTCGAGCCTACATTACTTGGAGACTAAACGCGAAACTGGTGACGAAGTCGCGGAGCTCCTGTTGAGGGGAGGAACTGCGACGTGAAGCAGCGGAGGAAGCAAGGCGGCGGAACAAACCCTTGCGTTGTCGCCCAAGGCGCCATGGATATCAATCCCGACGGGGGAGAGGAGGTTATCGTTTTGGTCGCAGTAAGTGCCGTAATGACGATGTATCTCGCATTCTGCGAGTGTTACGGCAGCGCCTGCGGTAACCGTACTTGGCGAGATGTGGCGGCGCGCGGAGGGGTAGGCAGCAGTAACGTCGACGGCGATATCGGTACTGTGAAGAACGTATGCAGCGGGTAGGTCAATGTCCATTCGTATCGCGGGGGACTCCGAATGTGAAAATTGGAAAACTAATTTTTACAAGTATTGGAAAACTACAGTGATAAACAATTGTGGAACAATTTTTTATCAGAGGTCACAGTTTTTATTTATTGTGTATCATCGAAAATAATGTTATCTAATTTCTCTGGCCCGTGTTTTATACTGTATTGCATGTAAAGCAATTTTTATGCCATTAGAGAAATTCTGCAACTCCATGTTTCTTGTCCTTTTCGTGTAAACTTAGTACTGTACAGGGCGCACACGTTTGCAACGTAAAAGAAAAATGTACGAGCAGTCACGAATTTTCGTGCAATTGCAAATCTACACGAAGTGCTTTTCGTACGAGCTGCCGCCATAACAGAACATTTTCTTCAGTTTTTCACCCCTATCCATCTCCCATATTCCCGCCTTATTACACGATCTTTATCAGCTCAGTAGAGCGGCTGATAATGGCTCGGGCAAAGCTCGAGCAATAAGGCGGGATTTAGGGCGGAGTCCAATGGGGTCTGGGATTACGGGGACTGGAGCGATTTTGAAACCTTGACCGCCTCTTCCCGGAATTTATGTTTACCAAAATCACCACGAGCAGCTGAAAGTCGCTGTATCCTACAGACTGAAATAATTCTCGAAAGAGGTAACTGCGCATTTGAAATAAGTGGATACTTTCCCGCAAGTCTCGATATATGTCTTGAAGTTTAAAGGTAGAGTAGCTGAAACGTACAACGGAAAAAAAAGAATGCGTCAGTAGTCGTGAAACATCGTTCTTTGTCCAAATATATTTCAGGTCCTTGTACTCAAGCTCCTGACAAGTACCCAAAAGGTATTTATCATCTCCATTTGAGTACTCGACTATTCCCTCAGTGGTTCGCGGTTAAACCAAATGATTGCTGGAGCGTTCCCACCCGCAAGTTTATTTGCAAACGAGATTTGCGATCTTCTGCATATATGGGTCGAGCTGCGAAACGTCCTCAATCGACGTGATGCGGGGCTACAACAACAGCAATCGAGAAGTTTTATGGCTTTTGCCCATGGAATATACGATAAAAGTGTTGACCATTATATAATGGTTAAAATGAATCAACTGATTTTTGCAGGATGCAAACGAATAAGAAGTGACCTGCAAGGTACACCGTCACCCCTATCATTCTTCAATGAGTTGGATGGATGCGCCTACAGCGCCGAATACAACATTATCAGGAGGCTTCCAAACAGAAATGAAATGGGGCTTAAGGGCGCCGACCAGAAGTCCTGCGGCAGTCTGTACGAATTCTCGGTGAATTATGTTGATGAATACTAACAAATGGCGAATGCATACGGGCTGAACACGCAACAGAAACTTCAGCATTCTCATAATCTTTCGTCGAAGGATGCTAGGCGGTTTTGTCTTGCAAGAGTTGGGACCTCTTCACACACATTCTAATATGCTATGCAGATTACTGAAAAATATTACAGCTCCCTTGTGCGCCAAAAACGAGCTAGGAACTACCTCAACAGCTTCGAGGGTTCCTACGACGTCCAAGGCGACCTTTGACTATCTTCAGCGAAGAAAAATGCACACAAGCTAATCAACAAGCTCTCACGTCAAGTACCGCTGCCTTATCGGTGATAATCGCACAAAGTCGAGTGCTTGTGGAATGCCACAGTCGCGTACATTTGATCGCGTGAGCTTTTGAGCAGTGTTAAAACACATACACTGTCTTTGCGGATGTTGTACGTTGAATTCGAAGCCGCGCTTGAGCTAGAAAAGGAAGCAGAGCTGACAACATCTCGAAAAAACCCACTTCGTCGCATGGTGCTGCATATTGGACACATTGGCATCAACTTTGCCGGACAAGGTCGGTACAGGTTTGACCCACGTGTGCGTGTGCCAAGGACGAAAAGGAAAGCCACTCAGTTAGGACTGAGTAGTTCTAGTACCAACCTAGCTGATGTTCTGTCTACGAGTAACGACAACAGATCGCTACCCTAGCCCATGGGATATGGTGCGGTCAAATTCTAGGTAAAACAGTGAATTATTCGACCGGAACAAGCGCCCTCTTTTAAAACTGTGGAATGTGAAATTATAGTTGTCCACTGTGGTGAACTTATTCAGGAATTATAATGTTTGGTAGCTTGATGCCAAAGTTAGTTTTACTGGTGTTTTTATCATTGCGGGCATTTCCAAATTCACGTGCTGTCAGAATGAAAAGCGTAATGAAAAGCGTAATGGGATGTGGTTCCCAGGTTCCACCAGATAACCCTATGTTTTAGTCTGGTACGTCGAACTTTCCCGCACGCCCTTTCCGCCGACGGAACGAGCGGTTACGCGATAAGCCAGGCCGGTCAAAGGCTTGGACCGCATCGCGATAAAGCAACTACAATTACCGTACAAGAGGGGCACCAAATGCACATTGAGGGAGCTACTGGCAGTGTACTACTGTATCGAAAATATTCGTCTATTTTCCCATGAAACGCAAGGTTATGTTATCACCTTTATTCAATTCCACTTTTCATCCAGGAAAATACGTTGGGTCTCGAGATAGCTTTGGAACTTGTACATCTGGCTTATAACAACAGAAAGATGAGTTCTTGTTTCTGTGTGTTCAATAACGTACATTGGAATCATTAATTCTCTATCTAATCCTTCAAATACACCTGATTTTTAATAAAAACAGGAAGCGAGCAGGAATTGAGAACACCCCATTTGCTCAAAAAACTTTCCAAGTAAAAGAGCATCATCGCCTTTGGTGACGTAGAACGGAATAACGAGTTCTTTTGATTCAAAATTATAAGAGGTAGTCTCCACATATCTAATTTTTGCTCTGCTTCGCTGCAATTCTAACAATATCCATGGTTGAAAGGCGCACAGTCCAAGACCTTTAACTTGAATTCGATTTCCACTGCTGGTGACACTGGAGGTTCTATTTCAATTCCTCCAACACTTCGACGGGTATTTTAGGATAAGATTACTCTGCTCAAGTTATTTTGTGCATCATTGTTTTCGGTAACGTTTCATGAAAATCTTTGGCTGTTCGATTCTTCAAAAAGTCAACGTTCGAATGCTTTACTTCAAGTAACCTCTTTCATAGTCTTTATTTTCATGTTACAGGCAAACTTCTGGAAAAACTTCCCAGATGTTTGCATGTAACATGAAGTTTATGTCAGTACCTTAATTTGTTCCTCGTCGCATCCCGACTGGATCCATGACTTTCGTCATCGTTACAATGACCCTTCCTCATATTTCCGTTCAAAGCGCGATGTTTTGAATGTTTTCTTATCTTTGAATCTTTTTGGTCTTTCTTTTGACGTCCAAAGAAGCTTCAGGCTGAAGTTCGACTGCGAGCTGAGTCTAAGGCCCCATCACTGTGGATTCAGCCGTGTTGGCGGTGCAGACCACTCTGGGCAATAAATCAAAGTAAATCCACCGCGTCATCAAGACTTAAGATGCGACGAAGACTGGAGGAAGCAATCATCGTATTTGTGATCATTTACTGGGCAGAATGCAGTAAACAGCAAACACACATGTAGAAAGATATGTAGCCCTTATGATAGTGATTCCCTTATCTCCCCTCCTCGCATCTAATGTGCGATGTAGTGTTCCATATGCAACCAATCGCCAGGCATTAAAAGGATAGAATTTGTCAATTAAAAAAACACTGTACTACTGGAGTACTTTATTTAATTACTGCCACCTGACAGGTGGGGCAGAATCATTGCGCTCGTCAAGTAACGTTAATCATGTCACAAAGTTGGCCGCGATCTTTCGTAAAGTATGCCTGTGCGACATACATTCTCAGTGCGATGGAATCCGAAAAAAAGTCTATACAAAGTCCGTACAAGTGCTTGCGTATCGAGTAGCAGAGCAAGGCAGGGACAAGATCATCAGCCAACAGACAAGAACAAAAAAATTGTCCTCGCCGTAACTAGGTGGAGGAAATCTGTCAAGCACAACGTACAATAGCTACATAGCAATATAAGTCATTTGGAAGCTGATATATAAGAGTTTACATTATAATTCCTCTTGCAATCTTCTTGCGTGCTACACATGTCATACCTTTCGGGCTGTGAAATTATATTTGAAAATTATTCTCATAGTTTTCTTCCCGTTCAGTAATTCTCCGCTTCAAAATCGATTCATTTATCAAATGATAATCTGCATCCCTATTATTTATTATCACATAAAACGTCGCTCAGTGCTTATACATTTGTACTTCGTACTGAAACGAGTCAGACCACTTATCCGCTTTCCACTAAATCCTTCAATCAACACCTTTATCGCCTAAGCAAGATATTTAAGTGAGAGCGGCAATTCAATGAGGTCAAATTACTTAAAGTTGACCCAGTTGACTAAGACCGTTCAAATTCCAGTGGACTCTTTTTGATTCCGTCGAATTTCGACAGGTACGCCTACCATTTGACGACTTTTTACGCTCGAGCGGTCTATGGCACTCACTCAAGCCTCTACCCACGTATTGTATTCCAGCACAGCACGCGGCCCTATTTTAACTTCGTCACGGACGGTGGATGTTTAAGCCTACAATAATCTTAATTAGAGTCTGCTGACAATTTCTTATAGTCTGGGGACTCTTTTTTGAATTTTTTCATCTGTGAAGGAAAAAGTGATAATTTTTTTCGGTAAGGTTGCTGAGAGATGGGTAAAATTGATGTATATAGTTTCTGTTGAGTGATGGGGGACGAGGGGGGAGGCTGACTCAGTGCGTTGCTACTATTACGAAATTTTGGAGGAGGTAAAGTTACTGTTCTCTCGGGGCCCGCAGAGGGTAATCAAGTATCCTTTATATAATGTGGAAATCTTAAGTAATTGTAGTAGAATACTGTAATCTACCAGAGGAAAATAATACTTGTTGCTCTCGAAGACTCACGATGATTGATTTAGGCCCAAATACAGTGTCACGGTTATTAATACATCCTATAATAACAATTTAACTCAGGAGATGATTTGTTATTAGCTTTCTAATTTAATAATTTCATAGTGACATGGTTTTTGGTTTCTAAGGCCACTAAGTCGCAATTTTAACTGCACCTGACCAATTTAATCCATTTACTAAGTAGGTCACTTGTATCAAATTATAGATAATTAATGAGTAAATATATCTCACTTATATCTTCTTTCTATAGAGATGTATATCCTATTATATCTTAGCGCATTTGGATGAAAGATCAGTACAAGGTGGTATGTAGATAGAGACTGATGCTCTTGCAGAGCCTGATGGGAGTAGAAGCCCAAGAAAATCGTTAAGAATAGGCCCACAGCAGATCAGAAGAACTCATTTTGAAGGTATAGGAACATTATTGCTGTTATCGCTTTTCCAAGCATGACAAATTCAAGTAAAAGTTACCAATAATTTATTTGAATGCTTCCAATTCACTTCATGTCTACATTTTTTTTTATCAAAAAATCACTTTGGAAAGTTAGGATTTCAATCGTTGCACGGTAGGTAAAAGTTTGATGGTTTTTTATTCATGATAGTCATGCTTCAGATGGAAGTTATTCTTTTATAAGGAGATAAGGTTCGCGACTGCTTTCTGGAGCAGTATCATCTCATTGAAGCAGTATCGTCTCATGCATAATAGTTAAACCTATTAGATGAACTACCTTTCATTTATATAGCTATTTCGCTTCTATTCTAAACATGTACTACATTGAAAACATTCTATTTCCAATATGTGTAATTAGACGTCTTACAAAAATCGGACATACAGAAAAAAAGCCCCCCCCCTATTTCTACCCACGAATATGTTCCGTATCATTCGAAATGCAATATTTTATTTATTGCATAGCAGGATACCCCTTCATGAGATGACGTCTCGTCGTGTCCCCTGTTCAAGAGGGCGTCTTGGCATCGCGAAAACCAAAAACCAGGAGATTTGCAGAGCCTCAACATAATCGAATTTTTATTGACTTCCGATAGATAGCCCAGCGAGGAGTTGAGCCTATTAACGAAGCGGTGTAGTAACTGCAGAAGAATTAGTGTCATTATTGTGACTTTTACTGGTGTCTGTAAGGATTTTGGTCTTTCATTGCTAGGAAAGTAATAGATTTTTTATTATTTTTGGACTTGTTTCTGATAATCGCTCGGGAAATTCGCGCAGGATCTCCTCTATGGTACCCAACAGGTGCGGCTCGCATTGATGTCTCAGGGAGATAACCAAACGGAGTGGAAAGCCCTTCGCAATGGGTCTGTGCGATGTGAAACGCCAAGGCTGCGCATACCGGGTCATTGTCTTCATTCATTGCAAACTGTACAGTACTGTACACTACGGAAGCTAATCTCGCGGCTGTTCTCCTGGCGGGCATGGAGCGATTTTCTGCGTACGGCCGCTACAAAATGCAACTCACCTCATTCCCTAGCGGAACATGTGGCCTCACATCAAAAAATGACATTACTTTCCGAATAATAAATTACCCAATATTACCCCGTGTAATAGCGTGACGCCATGTAGAAAGAGGGATTAATTTTTTTTCCAACGTGAAAAATTTTCGCTCTCAAGCGCAAGGGCGGAATGTATGGGTTATTTTAATGCAAGCGCAAGGTGTGACGTGACTGGTACCCACCACTGGAATAAAAAAATCAGATATCCAAGCGTCACTGTTCATTTAGCTTTATTTATGAAGCTTTTGCTGAACCATGGAAAACAAACGGCTTTTTTTGAACATCATAATAACAATCAAAATTTAAATAAAATGGGTTTCGCAGCAAGCATTCAACTAAACTTCACAATGAAAATCGACCTCGAAATTGAATACTGTACTGTACTGTGATGTACTGTGATGTACAGCATAAAAGGTGTGAAAACAAATTAAAAGCAAAGTGAGCAGTTAATTTACTTTTTCCAATTGAAACTATGATTGGAAATTCACACAACACCAGACCAGAAATATAAACTCTCTTGAAATGAGTGAGAATTCTCCAAAGGAGGTCATTGTAATACATTAAAACAAAGAGACTGATTTTCATTTCAATTAAACAGCAAATACTGTACACTATCCCGATTTTTTTCGACGCTCCCGTTTACTCCGACCTTCGCCCCAAATCTTGAAACTTTCGGACTCCACTAACATTCTACTAAACAATGGTTCGCTAATAATGCCATGCTGATTAGGACGCTGAACGATCTCCGCACTGCATTCAGGTTGATCCAGTGCCAAGCCCCAACCGTGGTCCTTTTCCTCAAACTAAGCAAGACCCGAATGTTTCAGCCTTCTACCCCCAACCACGCCCGCATCGCCTTCCGTCATGAGTTCCCCCTCGAGGAATGCACGAATGAAGGTTTCAAACTATTAGGTGTCCCTCTCGGGGACTTTCACTCCACCAATGCATTCCTGCAAGCCCAAATCGAGGCTTGTCAGAACACCTTACACCTTCTGCTTGGCGGAGACGTCCCGCGTGTACGCCTCCACAAGCATCGCCTTTGCGCCTCGGCTTGCCTCGTGGCACACGTTTTCCGTCTGGTTGACCCGCAGCGCTCCTCTAGCGCTGCTCTTCAATTCGTCAAAATTCAACGGAGCTTTTGAGTCCCTGAACAGAGTTTCACTCACTGACCAAGCGTGTTTCCATGATTGCCTCGCCATCCGGCGGGGTTCAGGGTTTGTCCGCTGTTCACCCTTCTCTTTAAGCCACAATCGCCGCCAATATCATTGATTCGGCCTTTGCCCGAGCCCGTACCATTCGGTACTCTACACCCCGCACCTCCCGGGTGCTTGGGTACCCAAGAATGGTGGGCCTTACCCAAGGATGTCGAAGCTTGGAGACTACGGCGAGAGTGAAGACTACGAGTGATACGGTGATCTTGATGGCTACGACGACTGGCACGATGACCCGAATGCTCTGCATACCGAATGCAGCCCTTTGCAGAAGAGCTCGAGCTCTGGTCAGAGGTGCCGCAAAACCTCAAGCCACCTGGACACTCGTTTTTCTACCTGAGAATGGTGAATTCTGCGTTGGAAGAGGAGATAGAAAAGAAGCTCCGTTCCCCCCGGCCCAACCTCATATCATTACACTCACACGTTCAACACCTTTTGTCAGACCTTTAGCGGCTCTTTCTCGTGCACGAGGTCGTGGTGTGGCGGAGAGACGGAGTTGGGCACGTCGTGGCATCAATTCTATCTCTATCCCTGCTACATGTCAAGGCGTCGAAAACTACCACTCGGCAGTTGAATCGGTCCCTACGCGTCCTCTTATTCACCGACTATGACGAATTGCGCTATGACACACCTGCCCCTTCAGTTCCCAAATCCAAAAGGCCATGGTGACCGTACCGGGTCTACCGAACTCCTCATGCCCGTCAAAATTAAGTAACGAACAGCTCCTATCTTCTCAGGAAGCCGCATCTAAAAAATTCAACCGTGAAGTCGCTCATGGGCAGGCGTACACTAGGCGCGCGGGTGAAGGTATTATAACCTCGGAAACGGCGAACAAATTCGCGCTGTCTGAACCGAGCCCTGGTCCATCAGAATTTAAAACAATCAATCCACCGACCAACATCTCATGTCTACCGAACCACTCACGCACATCGTTTGTCGATGATGGGAAGCTCTTACATTATTCGGAAGCCGCTCCTATCACATTCAACCCCAAAGTCGCCTACAGACAAGCGTACAATAGACGCGCAGGCGAGGCTATTACGAGCAAGGATTCGATTAGGAGGATGGATTGGTGTCACTTTCATTCTTTGGAAGGCGACGACTATGATTTTGACGTCTCGTTTCGTCCCTCCGTTGATGCTCTGTCATCAAGGCCCAACTGTCGCAATGGGAACGTTTTCTATCTGTTCCAGTGTCGCCTTCCCTCCTAGCTCGCATGTTGTTTCACGGTGAGGGTATTTAATTTACATGTCCAACCCATAGCCCAACCCATAATCCCACATGTGTTTCTGTAACTCGACCACCCTCACCCCAATGAAAAAAATGCTTCTGCTACTGAGAGTCAAAAGGATGTCTATCTTGGAATTCCGATGCCCTATAATTGAACTCACCCAAGCGCCACCTTTTCTCGCAGTAGGCAGCCTGTGCCGCACTCCGCTTATTGCGCGACTCAGTTCCGATTGAATGCAAGCGATTTCTCACTGAACTGTACATCTGGGCATCCTTGGCCCTCAAGGGTGATAGCTTACGTGAAAATTAGTCAGTGTAGCGCAAAGCTTGAAAAAAGCATCGTAGCGAGCCTCCTTCTACCTCTACTTCCGTCTCAGCACTCCCCAAAGAGTGTACAGCCGACCAACCCGTTCTCTACGATTATGCGATCGGATGAAATTTTTCTGTTCCTTTCCACGTCTTCGGCGAGTAAGAATCTATTATTAGGTTTTTTCGGAATGGGTGCTTGAAGCAGCTCCCCAGCACCCTGATAGCCCTAATCCATTAAAGTGGCCCAATGTTGAGGATACTCTCCTGACATTTCTCTTACATCTACTTTGTCAACTTCAGACTGTTCCTGTTTTAAAGAAGTTTTATGAAACTGCACATTTTGTTAAAATATCTCCAAGTTGGCCACGCTTCCTGGGTAGTGTCGGCTGCAGTTAATGGCTTGTCCATTTTTAAAACGCTGACTTCCACTTTATAGCCGTAGAGCTGGTGCTTTTCTGAGAAATACTTTCTACCCTCCTGCATGTTTCCCGAAGGCCTGTTACTTTGCTGAAATGCAACGTCAGTCGCATAACGTGCGCAAGGAAAGTACTTGAATCGAATGAGATTTTCCAGTAACTCACCAGATGGGTATACGCTACCCATTTATTTTATAAAACTTTCATACGCGAACTTCCATATACCATCAATATACTTTGAAATCATATTTGAGAACCTAGGTCCTTTTAATTTCAAAACACGAGCTGCGATGTCCCACTGCGTTCGGCACTTCAATACGACTAGATTCATAAAAACAAGTCCATCCCATTGTAGGCGCATTTGCGCCCAGGCTCTACATTTTGTACCTCTCCAACTGTGATTGAAAATTATTTCCAGAGCTGCTTGAACTCTGACTCATAGAAGTTGCACATTTCGTGAATACATTTATTTCCAACGGACTCATAAAAGGCAACAAACACCGGATACAAACTGTCATTTTCGTCACAACTGTCCTCGTCCAGCCTAATGTTGATGTATTTCCGAGGCTCCTGCTCCCTAGCCACTGCAGCTGAGGCTAGCCAGTGAAAAGAATCAGCAGCCGCCGGTGAGGAGGGCATATTGACAGCGGTGGCGGTGAGTTGAGAGGAGCTCATACTGGTTGAAAGATAGGACTCTTTCTTTCAAAATCGTGTATGGCTGGGCTGCCTGGTGGTATTGAAGGCACAGACGAGGTCAGGGAAGCGGAGGGGTGCGAAACTGTATCTGAGGCCGGAATAGCTAGCAGAGGGGGCTGGGCTGGCAGGGGCGAAGAAGTATGCAGCAGTGAGGGGATAGACTGCTGTGGAGGAGAAGCTGGGAGCGATAAATTAAGCGAGGTCGTTGTAAGGGGCGACTGGGGACGGCTATATCCACATGGAAATATTGGTAATGAAAGGCTTTAGTGGTATTGTCCACATCCGTTTCGGGCTCTTCATCAGTACTGGGCTCTTCATTTGGAAATGGCGCGCAAAATTTTTAAATACTGTGCGCTTTTGGAAATTGGGTGTTTCTTTTTTTGATTCTGTGCTTTTTGCAATGGCACTGCTGTGCCGTTAGTGTACAGTAAATAATAGAGTGGAGCACTATTTATTGAAATACCATACCTTTATTTAAAATTCTACGTTTGCTAAACCATTTGTTAATATATTATTGCACTACCTTGATATGGATTTTTGTACGGAATTTGAGCATTTGTTAAATCTGTGATATAGAGGCCTCAATGTGGACAATATCTACTGTACCATCCGCACCAGACAGTGCAGTACAACGCAATGCAATAGTACACTCTGCTTCTACAGTATTTCGCTCAATATCGCTTTATTGCCAATGCGGCCCTGCTGCCTTGGAGCTCGTTTCGCCATCAAGACGTAAATTTGATTCAGAATAAACATAAAGAAAGAGGATGAACATGTATTGTGCAGCTTTGCATACTGCGTCGACTTTCCACTATCTACCGGATTGCTTTCGCCACTGTCGCTCTACAAAGTGTTATCCATCTGCGTCCCACCCAGCGAGCTACAACCCGGGAGATAAAGTCACTACCTGGACCACCGCATCTATCGTAATGGCCTGGATGACCACATCTCCAGGCTTGTAGCTCACCATTGCAGCAAATATGACACGTTATCCAACATCAACGACCTGCCGTTGCCGAAAAGTGTGCAACATCCGTTGCGTTGCCCGTGGCCCTGGTATTCGAGACATTCACCGCGTCAGCCACCGTACTGAAAGGTTGGAAGCTTACCGTTCTTTGCCAACAAATTCCCCATATTTTAATTCCTCAACTTACGGCATATTCGTTCTGATTGGGGTCGCCCTACATGTAACACGAATCTCAACCTCGTCCATTTCTCTGCGCTCAACCAATGAAAATCATCGCAGTCCCTTCTCATTGGCCAGCGCAGTCTTAGCTGTCAATCATTGGATAATCGAAAATCACTCTAGGAATGACTGCCAGGAAACGAGTAACCCGATTTAAGTAAACACGAATTTGAATGACCCGAGTTGCCGCCGAAACTGGATCTAGAACCGCATTGGTAATTGTAGAGTGAAGAAGTAAATTGAGAAGCGCAAATTAGGTTTATCATGTTCAAACTTTAAAGCTTTAGTATTATGGATGTCACCGGTCAGTACTCCGCGAAACAATAAAAGACATATGTTGACCACGAAGTATCTAAAAAACCGGGCAAACGGAAGCGGGAGACCATCTTCAAATAACTGCTATGCCATTTATCACCTTGAACGCGATCGATTGCCGCAAAACAAAGGGATCAGACTACTCTTTCCTTCTATATATAGAGTCGAAAATCATTGATGGGTCCAGTACCCGACTTGCGACATGCATTGCAACGCACATTGTTCTCTCAAAGAGGATCTGCTGTATCTTTGATCTATGGAGACATAGGGGGTCTATAGCGACTATTTGAGATCTACAGAAGAGTTGGTGTTAGATTGGAAAGGGTGTTCAGATATCTCAATCACTTGTGAGAGTAGTCCCGGTCACAACTTCTGGAATGTTCCGCAGAAAGACCCTTGTAGCTTGACTCAAGGTAGCTGGCGCTGCTATCGTCGACATGGCGGAATCATACCGGATAAGTTTGATTACATGTGTATGAGTTGATCATTTTATGTATACATACCGCAGGTATGGTATGAACCCCAATGTTTTCAACGAATCGGAATGTCCAGGATTGTGAAGGAGCACAGCGCGTGATGTAGACTGAATTTTTTCCGAAGGACTGGAAAATGTTTCAAAATTTACCCAAACATTTGATTTAATCAGAAACCTGGCTTGAAGAGGAGTGGAGGTACCCAAATATTCGGGAATTTGTATCATATTCCTCCACATCATCCATCGAGACGTTTTAAAAGGGGACTAAACGCACTGTCACGCTTGTTTTTGAGCAGATGTCTTGCCTACCTATTGAATATCGCCCGTTGCTCACCGTAAGCACTACGTTGAGTCTTTGGAGTGATTGGCACTGAAATATTCGCCTTACCGATCCGTTGGAAACTAAAAAACGCTGCATTCAAACTGGCCCCTTTACTACACTGCGGCCAATGCTTTGGACCATCAAAATCTCAGATCACACTGAAAAATTGAAACTTGAGCATCAATTACAACGCAACCCGCTTATGCGCACGTCGTCGCCATACTTCTCCAACTTCTACAAATCTATTGCATCAGAAGGGAATACCACCCAAGTCCTTCTTTGCCCTGCTTCAAATACGCATACCAACCAAAAATGGCCGCATCTTAATGGTTCCCCATTCGCCAGATTTGACCCTGAAGGAACCTGTGATACGGTTTGTGACCATGAATTGCCGCTTTCCGGTAACTCCTTGGGACAAAATACCTTCCATCACCTTACACCGCAAAGGAGAAACGTTTGGGTGCTTTACTGCTCAGCGGTACTGACGGCTGCGTCCAGAGAAAAAGGACGCATGTTTAAGCTCTAAGAATCGATCAGGAGGTGCCGCCCTAACATGACTGGGTTAAAACAAGCCATAACACACAATTCATTGGACGAACCGGCTGCAGCAGCATGTCTTTGCATCCGTCCGAAAGACTCCATGGCTCTGACAGGTGCGTGTCGGACTATGTCATTCAAAACCTCTAATGCGTCAGATAGCCATCCATCGGCTGTAGATATGGGCACTGGGACAAGTTGGGCCTAAGGATTGTCTGTAATTAAGTCTTGGTATAATCATTGAATCTTTTGAGGCATTCAATCACACTGGAGCGTGTCAAGAGCTTGCCAAGGAGTATCTATCCCGGGTCGTCGCCACAGATCCCAAAACGCCCCCCCGTGCAAGCGGTTCTTTCGGATGGCTCCAATCACGACTCTTCATATCCTTTATGCAAGAAGAGAATCACTACATTCACGCTGTTCTTCTATACGGCTTTTAGAAGGGGGGAACGTTTGGGTGTTTTACTCTTGGAAGATACATCCGATCTATCCCATGGTTATCCAGACAACCACAATCGACTCAAAAAGATTATACCGAAACAGTAATGGGGAAGGAACTACGCTCCCTAAAATGCTACCTGAAGCCATACGGTGCAGCTATGTCGAAGAATCGACTGTGTTACAAGTCTCCATCCGTAGCTTCGTGGAGGCTTCCAATCAAGTGAACACCCGCCGTCAAACTCAAATATGCTTACAGCTGGAGGCGGATGATGAATGCACTAACCTTCAGACTCGATCCAAGCTATAAAAACTCCCCTCTGCACCTCTCTAAGATGCCCCTGAACAGTGCCCGAAAAAACTATAGATCCTCTCCATTTAAATATTATTTGAAACATATATTAAATTTAAGCACAAAACTAGGAAAATATATTTTTTTGTAATACTGCATGAAGTACCGAAACTTCAAAAATATTCAAAATTTATTCAAAAAAAGTTGGTCGAAAACTCTACCAAAGAAAATGGAACGGTTATTCTGTACAGTACAGTACTATGGCGGTGGTTATATGCGCCAGCGGCAAGGGCGCACTGTGCTGGTAAGTGGGTTTTATTTGGAATAATTAGCATTTTAGATACACGTGTATGGTTTGAAATTATTTCGTGCGGTATAATTAAACGCATCCCGCCCCCAGCCGCCAGGCGTGATAAAAGAAACCCATCCTAACAACGGCAACTCGCCACCCAAAGTGATGCCCCGTTTTATTTCCACTTTCCCTCCCCGCGACGTTACCAGCCTCGCAACCACAACATCCCTCAACCCTGGCGACGCCAAATCAGCGGCGTCGTTTTGGTTCCCTCCAATCTCGTCCATCGCGCACACGCGGCACGAGAGGACTTCCATTTTCATTCCTGCCTCCCCGTCAGGCGCCTCAACTGCGGATCTCTTCCAGCAGACCAACAAGTGCTTAACAGAAAGCCGCCTTTATTACGATACCAATACTTTTGAAAGTTTTTCTTGCCACCTGGCTTCCATAAAATCTAAAGGGCGTTTTTTATACCTAAAAAAACCGATAAAGCTACTGCGATCCCAAATATTTGCAATTCTTAATGATTTCATCTTCAAGTACCTAATATTAATGAGCTTCTTAATATTAATGAATTATCTGAAGTTTCTGTGAACAACGCAAGGTAGTTTGTATGACTTACATACTCTCAACAGAGTCTAAATCAGGGCTGCTTGCAGACCATTGCATGAATTTAGTGTTACGATAGTCAAAGAATGTATTGATCAGAACATAACGAAGATATGCCGCGTGTTTTCTTGTTGATAGTGACAAACTTCCTTTTTTCATTCATAACAGGAAAGAGATAGAATTTCGGAGTCTGTAGATACTTTAAGGGACTTTTCTAGCACTATGCAGTAGACACTTTACTCTGTACTGTTTTTAAAAACACTCCCCACACCATCACTGAGTCTCCACTTCTGTTTACACTTGAAAAATAATCCTCTCTCTTTTTGAGGTTTTGTCAGTATTACTAAATCGTCTGGTTCCTTAGAGTGTAACCTTCCTATTTTCATCTCAAAACATATCTCGGCCTTAGAATTGCATGGGTCATGTTGACTTCTGGCGATCCCAACTGGGTAGGAATTTAATTTGCGAATGTGCAAGCAATGTGAGCTCCATAATTTTACTACCTTCGAAGATGGGCTAGGGAGAGGTCATTTACAGAATTTCATACTTAAAACTTTGGAAAAATAAATATTTCGTGACTTTACCTGCAAGGTTTCTACTTTATCTAGCAATTAGAATCATTATTAACGCATATAGAGGAGTTCTTTTAGGCGATAGGCTTATCTTTTTGTTGTATGAGCTTGGCAGAGGATTCAAGGATAATTTGGTGTATTTTCGAGACTGTTTTAATCATCTACCAATATCGGATTGAATATTCTATAGAGTTACAGAAAAGCCTGATTCTGTTCCTTTTCAGTGAGATTTTTTTGCCAAGAGGCATTGCTGAATTCTTTATGAGGCCAGAAAATGCCCTAATTACTGGTTATGGTACAAAGGAGAGCTGTATGCGAGTTTATGTCCTGACTTTTGCCTTGGCCTTGCAGTTATTGTACCCTCTATCGTAGCTTGTCTGCTCACAAATTTGAATAATTTTCATTTTGTTTCGAAAATTGGCACTGTTGGTAACGCTAGAACGCTAGACTAATGGGGCTGTTTGTTTTGATTCGAATATTGGCATTTTTGTGGACAAAATGCGCACGGCTTACAATCTTCGGGTGCAGTACCGAACACCACCTAGCATGGAGTTGGTTTTTACACTGCTTACGGCATTATACAGCGCCTAAGAATACGCTCCATATAGCTGCTGTACGTACCACGGAACTCTTCCGAAACAACGCCCTTACCAGCTGATGACTCCTTCAGGTGCATTCTCCCATCGCTGTACTATATTCTCATCACTAGCCTCCACTACATTGGATCTCCATTCCTCCTTCTTTTTGGTCCCTTATGACGCACATTCAGTTCCGGCCAAAAAAGGTTCATCACTTTTCTGCATTACAGTATTGACTTCCAATATTATTATCCCCATTCCCGTGTGAAAATAATCTGCACTTCAACTTCAATTTGTCCGGTTCAGCCTCAATTTGGACTCGGAAGAAAAGAAACCTGAGAATGAAAGACTGGTAGCTTTTGCATCTCTCGGTAAGCTTCTGATGCTGGCTCCCTTGTACGGTTATTTGTCGTTGTAATTGTATTCCCCCTTCTCCATGGATCCGTCAATAACCCACATTCGTGCGACCGAAAGGATATTACTCTTCATCACAGGATCATCGCCAATTGAATTTCGAACTTGAAGACGTATTTCTTGCTTCTGTGAATTCAACTCTTAGGGAAATTTCGTAAAATCGACGAAAGGCGTAGCGCCAACCACCTCATCGCTTTAAATATTTTGAGTATTCTTATTTATGTCAACCTCGAAGTCCTTGAACTTAGATCAATTGGACCGGATTTTAGTCACAAGGGATAGCGACAGCTGTGGAACGATTATTCAATCGTTTCCAGTGGCATTGATAAGAATCGAGAACAAATAAGAACAACTTTCTTCACTGGTAGCTTGGATCTGAGATGCTTCAGTCTCTGGCATTGTCCTTACCAAAGAGTCAAACAGAAATGGGGCAGCATCCGAAAAACTACCCATCGCTATCCAACGGGATCTGAGTGCCCTGTACTTTTTGTAATGCTTGACACTGCCTAGCTCTTGCAAAGAGCATGAAGCTTACTATAACCGTATGTTCTCATCCGCGACTTTCAGCCGTTTCCCATTCCCGTATTTGGTACGAGTGAGCTCGACAAAATATTCTCTTGCATTTCGATGTCTCCCAAGTACCAGGCACCATGTTTTTTGAGTCTCTAAAAAGCACACTGGAGTGTCTTTCGTCAGAAAATATGACCGAAGAGTATTTTGGCGAACGAAATACAAGCATCATTGTGAATGTGCTTCATATATTCCGCTGTAAGTGTGCATCAGCTAGCTCGGAGTCAACCAGAATCTATGGCAGTGCGATGATAGATATTTCATATTCTCTTCCAAGTTCAAAGGCAATGATAAGAATGTTTACACGAAGAACACTCGTTGCAATACCCCCGTTGTTGAGACGATTTCTTAAACCGAGGACAATGCACCCTCTGTATCTTGTTCGTTGATTACATCTCCGAGAACACGCAATGACACCCACGTAAAGTGAATTTTGCAATTGACACTGAATCAATTTTGCTTTGCCCCTCGCAGGAAAAGGTCTCGTTTTAATGCTATGGGTTTGTAATTTTTTTCAAAACTTATTATTGCCAAATTCTTGATCAAAAGATATTAATCCAGAGGATCCAATCAATAGGATCCATTGAGTTTCAAGGAGCTTTCCAGCTTATTACATATCTTCAGCCGACATAATAACACCAGTACAGAAGCTTGAGGTCAGGTCTTTCATATGGAGTACTGGGCGCTTTTTAAACTAAATCAGGCACATGAAATCGATTTGCACATCATGGTTTAAAGCTCGAAGTGGAATTTCCAGGATATGTTGCGCACAAAGAGTGAAAGTCTAGACTTTTCCAGCTGAAAAAAATTTCCACAACAACTTCGAGCGCTTTGCATAAGGCCTACACAGTTTGCTGAAGTCTTTCATTTCCTTCCGAGGTAAAGGCGAGTACAGGTGAAGTTTCGCAGCGAAACGTTTTATCTAATTTCCCATGAAACGCAATATTTTGTTATCGCCGTCATTCTATTCCCCTCTGGTTCCAGGAAAATACCGTTGGGTCTCGAGATAGCTTTGAAACTCGGATATTTGGCTCATCACAGCAGCAAGATGAGTTCCTGTTTCTCTATCTTCAACAACGTACATTGGAGTCAGGAATTCTCTATCTATTCCTTCAAATACTTTTGATTTTACAATAAAAATAGGAAGCGTGCAAGAATTGAGAACATCCGATTTGCTCAAAAAAATTTCCAAGTAGAAAAGGGCCATCGCCTTTGGTGACGTAGAACAGAATAACGAGTTTTTTCAAATGTTTAAGATGTAGTTTCCACATATCTAATTTTAGCTCTGCATCGCTGCAGTTCTAACAATAGCCATGGTTGAAAGGCGCACAGTCCAAGCTATTTAACTTGAATTCAATGTCCACTGCTGGTGACAGTACAAACTCTATCTTGATTCCTCCAACACTTCAACAGGCATTTTCGGATGAAAATATCCGCTAACGTTTAGGGTGTGTCATTATTTTCGGTAACCTTTCATGAAGATCTTTGGCTGTTCGGATCTTCAAAAAGCCAATGTTCGAATGCTGTTACTTCAAGTTTCCTTTTTCATGGTCTTTATTGTCACGTTACATGCAAACTTCGGCGAATGTTTCTGTTAGTTCTTTAACTTGTTCCTTGTCGCATTCCGACTGTTTCTATGATTTTCGTCATCAATACAATGATCCTTCCTCATATTTCAGTTGAAAGCGCGATGCTTTGACTGTTTTCTGATCCTTGACTCTCTTTGTTCTTTCTTTTGACGCCCTAATAAAATCTAAGCTGAGTTTCAACTGCGGACTAAACGTGAGCCCCCTTCACTGCAGACTCAGCCGTGTTGGCGGTGACGAACACTCTGGGCAAGAAATCAAAGTACATACTCCGCGCCATCAAGACTTAAGATACGACGAAGACTGGAGGAAGCAAGCCTAGTATTTGTGTTCATTTACTTTGCAGATTGCAGTCAACAGCAAACAGACAGGTAAACAGATATGTAGCCCTGTTGATAGTTATTCACTTTTTTCCCCTCCTCGCATCTAATGCGCGATGTAGTGTTTCATATGCAACCAATCGACTGGTATTAAAGGAATAGAAGTTCGTAAGTACCTACAGCACTGCACTACTGGGAGCACTATATATAAGTACGACAACCAGGCAGGTGGGGCAGAATCATTTCAATTGTCAAGTCACGTAGTCGTGTCACAAGATTGGCCGCTATCTTTTGTATAGTATGCATTATGCAACGTATATTCTCAGTGTAATGGGATCTGAAAAAGTCTATATAAATTCTGTACATGTGCTTGCGTATCGGGTAGCAGAGCAATGCCAGGATAAGAGTCATCAGCAAACAGACAAGAAGTAAAACATTGTTGTTGCCGTAAGTAGGAGCCAACCTGTCAAGCACAACACAGTAGCTATAAAAGTCTTTTCGAAACTGTAATATCACAAGTTACATTATAATTCCTCTTACAATCTTGCTGCATGCTACACATGTCGTAACTTCTGGGCTGCGAAAATAAATTCGCAAATTATTCTCACGGTTTTCTTCCCGTTCAGTATTTCTCCGCTTCAAAAAATATTGATTTATTAAATAAAAATCTGTATCCCCCATTATTTATTATCCCGTAAGGAGATGCTCAGTGCTTCTAAAACTGTATTTCGTACAGGAAAGAGTGAGGTCACCCGTTCGCTTTCCACTAAATACTTCAATCAACACCGTTTTCGCACAAGCAAGCTCTATCAGTGAGGGCAGCACGTCAACGAGGTGAAATTACTTAGATTTGAATCAGTTGCCTAGCCCCGATCAAAGTTCAATGGACTGTTATTTGTATTTCGTCACCTTTCGAGCAGTAAACCTGCTATTTGACGACACCCTACGCTCTAGAGGTCTAACAAACTCGCTCAAGTCTCTATCCAAGTATTTTATTTCAGCACAATACGCGGCCTTATTTTAACTTCGCCCCGGACGGAGTAAATTTAAGTCTAGAATAATCTTATTTGAAGTCTGCTTGACAATATTTTGTAGTCTGGGGCTCGTTTTTGAATATTTTCAACTCTAAAGGAAAATTGATACATGGTTTCGGTAAGGTTGCTGAGAGGTGGGGAAAATTGAGGTAGGTGGTTTCTGTTGAGTGATGGAGGACGAGGGGGAAGCTGACTCAGTGCGTTGCTACTATTACGAGTTTTTGGCGGAGGGAAAGTTATTGTTATCTCGGGACCCGCAGAGGGGAATCGAGTGTCCTTTATATACTGTGTAAATCTTAGGAAATTTCACTAGAATAATTTAATTTACCAGAGTAAAATAATACCTGTTGACTATCGATGACTCACGATGATTGCTTTAGGACCAAATACAGAGTCCCGATTATTAATACATCCTATATTAACAATTCGACTCAGGAGGTGATTTGTCATTTCGCTTTTTACTTTCATAATTTCATGGTGACATGGTTCTCAGATTCCATGGCCACTATGTCGCGAGCCCTACTCCGCCTGACTGATTTGGTCCAATTACTAAGTTTCATTTGATTATTAGGTCACTTTTAGAATACTATAGATGAGTAATGAGTAAATTTGTATCTCTAATATCTCTCTTCTATAAAAATGTATATCCTATTACGTCTTACTCGCATAATAGGACCATGTGCAGTCACAATAAGATACTTAATGTATGTAACTTTTTTCTGAAGTTTAGTGTCTACTCGACAAAAGCCATCACTTGATTACTTATATTATCAATTGATGGAAATTTGTAAGAACGAGGAAAGTAAATTCAAACAATTTTGCGTCTTTTCTTAGCTTTAAACTTTCCTTTACATATATGCTAACTTTCATGTTAACCATTTAGAGATTTCAAATCATCACTGGATAAAAGCATCAATTCCTCAAATCCCCATTCAAATACCCTGTGGGATTGTTAAATCAAACGACGGACGTTTGCTCCCTGGAAGTAGACTTCACACAAAAGCACGATTACTTACATCAAACTTCAAGTGTAGAAGGTCTTATGGATCTAGCTGTATCATAGAAATGATGTCAGGAACAGTTTTCGGGATCGAGAAAGTGGCTCAGGGTTGACGATTTCAGAGAATATTTTCAGTAACTGAGAATTTCTGGATGGTTGTAAAGAGTTGTATTTTCTAGTTTCGACTGTCAAAGAAATACAAGCTCCTTTTTATGAAGAAATTACTGGTTGATGCTCAATCCAGTCAACTTTGGCAGTACATTGGATGAAAGGTCAGTACAAGATGGTATCGAAATGGAGACTGATGCTCTTGCGGAGTCTGATGGGAGTAGGAGCCTAACAAAATGATTAAGTATAAGCTCACGAAAATGATCAAGTATTAGCCCACAGCAGATCGCAAGAGGTCATTCTGGAGGTTCAATAACATACACGATGGATTCTAATCGGCCGAAACAGTTTCACGTGGCAGACATTGGATCAATAAAGGGATAATTCTAAATATGAATGTACCTACAACACCAAGGTGTTGGATAGTGCATGGTCTGATGGTTGAGCTTATTATTGCAGGTATCGCTCGCCAAGTTATGAAAAACTCAAAAAAAGGTATGATTAATTTATGTAAATGCTTCCAATACCCTTCATATCTACAATTTTTCTATTAATAATTCGTTTTGGAAAAGTAGGATTGCAATATTTGCACGGCAGATGAAAATTTTAGGTTTTTTTGTGTCATGATTCTGATGACGCTTTTCAAGTTTGGCTATAACAGGTCCCTGCGGGGAAGTTCTTCTACTTCTAAGTGTATATAGGATCTAAATTTTGGAGATATGATGCTATATGGAGGGTTTGAGATTTTTCGACTTTAGATATCCTTTTCGGAATCCTAACCTTTTACAGATGAAGAAAAATCCAGTTAGGACTAGGCCTGGGGCATTATTTGCAACTTTCCCGAAGCATCTTTATTTTAAGACGTCCGAATCAGTTTGTCTGGATTAAATCATGTCAATATGGGGTAAAATTGGCGGTAAGTGCATTCAAGAAAGAATTACACACTTCGTCGCCCTAGACAGGAAACCTGAAAATAGGGGTGAGCATAGCGCTCTGCGTGTGAGCAAAGTGAATCAAGATTTATAAGTCGTCCAAAGACAGCGGAAGCTCAGGAGAGGTATGTTTACAGGGGGCAAGGACGACGATGTAGCTTGTGCAACCATGGCTCTGACCAGAAAGGAATGTATGTAGCTTCTATTTCTTTCTTCTGTTTAGGCTGAGGAAGCATTGCGGGAGAAGAACTAACGTCTCATTGAGGTCTTCAAGAATTCAACTAATGAGCTTCCGGTGGCATGTATTTCATTCTAACATGTTGCAAACCGGGATGAGCACATAGCAATGATAAGTACTACATCTGCGAATAATGTAATTTTATCTGTCATGTGAGTTGATCTGGAGAGAAGATAATTTATCAGTACATTTGGAACAAACACATATTGGCAGCCCTATTTGTCGCCAGCGATGGAGATATAGTGGTCAGCGAGCACAGCTTTTCGGTTCGGAAACAGGCATGCCGACTATTTTTTAGAATCGGCACCTTACCTATGCTCAGGTTGTCCGCCACAACAATTGTCGTCTGAAGAACCTGAATGTGGAAAGAAAATTAGAAATTAAGAACATTTCAACCCGTATCAACACAAAAATGCTGGAAACATGCTGTGTGGATGCCTAGAAGATATAAAAACCTGGAAGTAGATATCTTTAATCAATTTCCCCAAATGAATTCTACTGACCGTTAGCAGAGGAACTGGGTGAAAATAATTTGAATGCCCTGAAAATCAGATTTCTACAGACGTATGTCCATGAAGGACTGGCAGCTGAAAATGTTATGAGTCTTGGAATTAATCAAGGTAAAACAAAAAGAAACTCGTTCGGAACGGTTGGAAAAAATTGCTCTCCGGTGACGATTGAATTTTTTATTCAGAGTCCTACTAGAAATAAGTGTATTGTGTGTATTCGCACGTTTCAGATAAAATATTTTTATTTTTCATGCAGATAGTGGTCGCAACTGATTTCTGAAGCAGTATTGTCTCGTGCATAATAAAAAAACTATTAGAAGAAGTACCTTTTATGTTTATAGCAATTTTGATTCTATTCTAAATATTTCCTGTATTTCCATCTTTCCATTTGCAATGCGTATGGGTAGGGGGTTTAAAAAAATTAGACCAACAGAACAGAAAGTCCCCCCTGTTTCTACCTACGAATATTTTCTGTGCCATTCGAAATGCTGTATTTACTTCATTCCATGGAGGGATACCCCTTCATGAGATGACACCTCTTCCTGTCTTCTTTTCAAGAGGGCTTCGTGGCACCCTGAAAACCAAGCAAACGTAGATCTGCCGAGCCCTCAACACAGTCGAAGTTTTTTGACTTCCCATAGATAACCCAGCGAGAAGTTGAACCTATCACCGATGCGGTGTAGCAACTGCAGAAGAAATCCTATCATTAGTGTGACTTTTGCTGGTGTCTTCAAGGACTGAGGCCTTTCATTGTGAAGAAACTAGTAGAATTTTATTAGTATTGGCCTAGTCTCTAGTGATCGCTTGGTAAATTCTCGGTAGATCTCCTTTAGGCTAACCAACAGGTCAGGTTAACGTTATGGCTCTGAGCGATAGCCAAACAGAGTGGAAACCCCTTCGAAATTGGTCTGTGCGATGTTAGAACGCAGAAAAGTTCTCTTTCTAGAGTAGGGGAGACTCAGTACCAAGGATCATTTCACGAACACTCCACCAGGGTTACAGTACCCTGAAATGCTCGCCAGTTGGAAACTGGCCGCCCAGGATCGGAGTACCCTTCTACCTCTTTAGACTCAAAGATCGAAACCAACTACAATTTGGATACAAAGAGATGACCAGCTTCAGGACCACACATTGTAGTAACATGTCACTCTCACAGGTACTTCTGGCTTTCTTTCGGACGCCAGTGCCGAAATCATATCAAACAGTGAGCAGGCTGCAAGGGGAGGTGAAGATGATTACCCTCCGCTTATGAAGCTAATAATTGAAAGCGAGCTTGGTTCTCTGACAAGTACCCAAGAGGGATTCATCATCTCCATTTCAGTACTCGACCCTTCCCTCAGTGGTTCGCGGTTGAAAGAAATGGTTGCTGAACCGTTTCCACCAACAAGCCTATTTGCAAAGGAGATTTGCGATCTTCTGTCTATATGGGTCGAGCTGGGAACCTTCCTCAATCAACGTGGTGCGGGGCTACAGCAACACTAATCGAGAAGTTTATTATGACTCTTGCCTACGGAATATACAATAACTGTGGTGACTATGATACGGTAGCTCAAATTATGCAGCTGATTGTTGCAGGATGCAGACGCACAAGAAGTGACCTGCAAGGCACACTATCGACCCGTTCATCCTGCACTGAGTTGCATGGAAGCGCGTGCAGCGCCAAATACAGAATTGTAAGAAGACTTTCAGACGAAAATAAAATGAGGCCAAAGGGCGCTGAAAAGAAATGCTGTGGCAGTTTCTGCGTATGTTGGATGGATTAGGTTGATGAATACTAGCAAATGGCGAATGCATACGGGCTGAACCCACAAAAGAAGCTTCACCATTTTCTCAATCCTTTTTCGAAGGATGCTGGGCGGTTCTATTTTTCCAGAGCTGAGATCTCCTCACAAACAGTCCAGTAAGCCATACAGTTATCTAAAAAGGATTACAACTCTCTGGTGTGCCAGAAACTAGTTTAGAACCACTTCAACAACTTCGGGGATTCTTACTCTGTTCACGGTGCCCATTGCCTATCTTTAGCGTAGAAAAAGGTATAAAAGCTAGTCAAGAAGCCCTTATGCAAGAACTGCGGTCTCACCGGTGATAATCGCACATAATTGATATCTCGTGGAATCTAATAGTCGCGTATACTTGATTTCGTGCGTTTTTGAGCCGTGTTGCGACACAGAAACTGTCATTGCGGGTGTTGTACGTTGAAATCCAAGTCGCATTTTAGCTAGACAAGGAATTAGAGCTGACAATACCTAGAAAAAACGCACTTTGGCGCATTGTGCTGCAAATTGGACACATTGGCATCAACCCAGCCGGACAATGGTGGTACAGGTTTGGCCTACGTGTTTCAGCGACGAAAGACAAAGCTACCTAGATAGATTTAAGTGGTTCCACCTCCGACCCAGCTGATGGCCTGTCTTCAAGTAACCACAAAAGATCGCTACTATGGCTCATGGATCCGGGAATGGACAATGCTGAGTAAAGCAGTGGACTATTTGACAGGAATAGGCTCCCACCTTTAAAAATGCGGGAATATGAAATTATAGTTGTCCATTGTGGTGAGCTATTTGAAGAGTTATAATAGTTGGTAGCTTGATACCCAAGCAACTTTTACTGATTTTTTATGATTGCGGGCATTTCCAAATGAACGCGGCTTTCAGAATGAAAAGCGTATTCGTATGGGTGGGGTCCCCAGGTTCCACCCAATAAGCCTCTGTTTCAGTCTGGTATGTCGAACTTTCCCGCACGCCCTTTCCGCCGATGGAACGAGCGGTTACGCGACAAACCAGGCCGGTCAAAGGCCTGGACCGCATCGCGATAAAGCAACTACAACTACTGTACAAGATGGGCAGTAAATGAACATTGAGTGAGCTACTGGCAGTATACTACTGTACTGTACAGTACTGTACTGCATCTGCCGAGCTACTCGCGGGCTTTTGGCGGCAACAGGAAGCGAGTTGTCGTCGTCACGTCTCCTCCGGACTTTCCAGTTCACGATCTGTCCGCTTTCCGCCGAGCCATCACACAAGGTGGTTTTCCTGGCTCCTTTTCCATTGTTCGCTCCTCTTCCCCTCATGTCTTCATGTTGTACGCTGCCGAGCGGGACTTGGCGTCTTTGCCTCCCGCCTACACCGCCTTCCGAAACTTGGCGAAGACATCGGACAACTACGACCCTCCCGAACTCGAGTTTTCCGAAATCATGGACATATCTTCTGACCTGTCTCCTGCCCAGCTCCGCGGCGTCCTTCCTGGCCTTCGACAGAAAATCAAACGCCTTGAATCTCCGTCCTGCCAGTGGTATCCAGCCCCTGCTTTTGCCCAATTCCTCCGGGAAATGGAATTCGCAGCTTACCAAACTCTTTCTGCCGATCCCGCATTTGCCCGGGACATTCCTCCCCTCGCACCCCCTTTCGTTCTCGCTGTCCACTCTAAGTGCCGTTGCGCCCCTCTATAAGTGAAAAATACAGACGGTTTTACCTTGGTTGCAGGTCGCGGCCCTGGGCCTGCGACCTCTTCTGCTCCTGGCTCCCCCGTTCCCCAGCAGGCTGACGCTCGGTTCTCTGTCCTTGAATACGTCCCAGTCCCGGAATCAATGACCGATAATGACCAGTAGGAATGCTTCTGTACCTCCTACTGCCCTTAATTTCCCTGCTCTTTTCAAGGCTTCGATACCCGTTCTTCCGTACATCCCCCGCTCAGTTCAAGCAGCGGCCTACGACCTCTATTTTGCCTCCCTGAGCCGTGCCGTCGCTGCTCCGTCTGATGCACATCGTCATCGTGCCCTTCTCGAACTTTCGCCCTCCCCAAACTCGTATTTCGACGCAATCATCCTCGCCTACATCGCTCGAGCCGCTCTGAAAACTGCTCCAATCCTGCTGACCGCATTCGTATCGCATATTCCGGTCTCTTTGATGACCTCTTCATTGAAGCCCTCTTCCTCTTTGGGGCCTCCCACCCCCATGCTACTCATGCCGACGCCTCTCCTTCCCCATCTACGCTCCAGCGCAGTCACCGCTTAATGCACCGTGGCAGTCCTTCCGCGTAACAGCAGCCTTACTACACGATACCCCAGCTGTTTTGCCCTCGGAAGACAATCTCCACAGACTCAAATCCCTTCACCCCACGCCCGCGTCCCCCATTCAGCCCCTTCCTAATTCTCGTCTTCCCCCTGCCGTCATATTTTCCGTTTCGGATGTTCGTAGAGCCATCCATAGCCTTGACCCGTCCACCGCCCCTGGATCTGATGGCCTTTCCCCGGTCTTTCTCCGTATGATGCTTCAACCTGCGGGGGAGTGCATCCCGCCCGTGACTGTCTTTATGCGCTGACCAAATTTGTTAACATGTGCTCCAACGGCGAACTACCGGACTCATGCCGGGCCTACTTCTGCGGGGGCCGGCTCACAGCCCTCCACAAGTCCAACGATGAACTTCGCCCTATAGCTGTTGGTCTCCTCCTCGACCGACGTATTGCCCGCCTCCTCGCTCACAAGGCTTGCTCGACTGCAGCTTCCTATCTCTTGTCTCATTAACTTAGCGTGGGCGTTAAAAGTGGGGCTGAGGCCATTGTTCACGCCGTCCGTCGCCTGACGCAAAACATCAAGTTCCAGGACCACGTATTGATCCAAGTCGATGCCCACAATGCTTTCAATAGCATTTCTCGACAACGCATTCTTGATGCCGTTCTGGACTTTGCACCTGGAATCGCGCGATGAGTTCACTAGTGCTATGAGGATAGCAGTTTTCTCTCATTCGGTTCATTCTCCATACTAAGCGCCGATGGCACTCAACAGGGGATCCATTGGGGGCTCTGATTTTAGCTCTCGCTCTCCATCCTCTCGTTCTCAAGTTCCAGGAGCAATTTCGGCCCCCGCTCAACGCTTGGTATGCAGACGATGGGAACTTGGTCGTTCCCTGCTCGCAGTGAAACAGAGAGGGAGGCAGCCGGGGCGCTGCTAAAGAAAAAGTAGAGGCGAGGGTAATGGGTTCCAGAAAGTTGGGGCTAAGGGTGTATGGAGTGTACCTGGATTACCACAAGAATCCAGATGAGCATCCCTTTTATAGACAGTACGGTAACTCTACTCTAGAAATTCTATACTCTGTTAGCTCAGTAGAACTTACTAGAAAGTAGAGGTGTAACTATAGAATTGTACTATCTAGAATATAAATACGTACATAAAAACGATGACGTGGGGCTCCACGTCAAATAAAAATTTTGGAGTAAAATCAAATTTCTAAAATCAGTCAAGACGATACAGTTTCCCTGTTAAACCACTGTGTAATAGAGAACTGGAATAGCGACAGCGAACAAGAGAACTGGAATAGCGACAGCGACAGAACTGGAATAGCGACAGCGAACAAGTCTCTATTACACAGTGGTGTAACAGAGACATTGTTACACACAGGCCCTCGGGGCTTTGCAATTCTTCCAGAGTCAGGGACAAGCCATCGGGTTCGCACTGAATATGACCAAAACCCACGTCTACGGCCTCTCCTATAGTCCATCTCCAATCATTCTTCCCTGCCCCTTCTCCACGCCCGATGTTTTTACCGTTCTCGGCTCTCCCATTGGTTCCGATTCCTTCGTCAGCGCCGCATTCGACACCCGTCAAGCTGCAGTCGATAGCATCTTTTCCTGTCTTTAGTCCTTCGATGACGCCCAGATGGCCTACCACTTGCACCGTTTCTGTGCGAGCGCCTGTAAGGTTATTTATCTGCTGCGGACTCTCTTCCCCACCAATCTAGGGCTTTGGCCGTCAGCTTCGACCGGAAGCAGCGGGAGGCGTTCGCACAAATTCATGGTCCTTGCACCGACTCCGAATGGGAGCAAGCCTGCCTTCCTATTTCCTACGGTGGTCTCGGCATTCCTCTCGCTTCTTCAATCCCTGAGTCCGCTTATGCGGCTTCGATGATTGATGTTTTCAGCCGTTTCTCAGATCTGCTCTCGTTCTCGGGAGACCTACACCTGGACGAAGTGCCTCGGGCAGCGATCTCTTTACTATCTACCCGTTATCCAGATCTTTCGGATTCCCTGTCGCCCACTTCTCTGTTTCAGCGATGTCAAACGCCGGTCCCCGGCGAACGGCTCCAGTCTTCTATCTCGTCTGAGCTTCACAGTTTGACGTTTAATTGGATCTTCCGTTCATCCTCTGACCACGACAGATGTCGCCTCATTTCCGTCTGTGAGTCGTCCTCCTGTTCCGCGTTCTCAACTTTACCGCACTGTCACCGCGGCACCTATCTGTCCTCGCAAGCCTGGATAGTGGCTGTCTCGCTACGCCTCGGCCGCGCGATTTTCTCTGGTCATGATCGATGTCCGGTATGTGCTCGCCGTTCCAACGACATCGCCCCGTTGCTCGATCCCCTGGGCAAACATGCCCTCACCTGTAAGAACGATGATGGGCAGACTCGTCGCCACAATGTCTTGCGTAACGCTCTCCATCGTTACTGTAAGGAGCTCCGAATTTCTGCCTCTCTTGAACATCTGCTTCCTCCCCTTCCCCCTTAGTCCTCTCCCTCGTCCGCCCTTCGCATAGATCTTTATATCCCTGGTGCATATGGCCTCGACCCGAAGGATATCGCTTTGGATGTCACAGTGGGCCATCCACAGGTAACTTCTCGCTTTTCCCAGTGTGCCCTATCTGGCGGCGCAGCTGCCTCAATGGCTGAACGTGCGAAACACACGCACTACGGTCTAGTCTGCCACACGAACGATATACGCCTTCTTCCTGTTGGTATTGATGTGTTCGGTGCCCTTGGGGCCGAGGGTGCGACTTTCTTCCGGCGCCTTTCTACGTTCGCTGCTGCCCGTCGAGGCACCACTCCCCAATGGGAGCTGCACCCCCTAATCACGCGCTTTGTGTTCTGCTTGCATGGGTTGCAAGCGCGTCAAGTTCTTACCAGATGCATTTCCGATTAGTTCCTCTCTCATCCCCTTCGCATATTAGTTTCTCTGTAATCCCCCTCAGCATGTTCTCCCAAATGCTTTTTCCACATCCCGTAAAGATTAGACACACACGCACTTTTGCTGACAATACACCCGTACACGCCAAGCACCAATTGAACTCAAGCAGTACTGTACGTCATGTGCTGTACTGTACACTACAGTACTGTAATGCACACTGCTGTCGGCTACCCTCGAGTGGAGTCGGCACTGTCGGTTTATTGGATCAATAGCACACCGTAAATACACAAACAGCACACAAGTCCCGTGTTTAAAACAGAGGCTGTTGACGAGGGATTCACTGGGGACGGTCCGATGTCCCGATCTTCCATTTCTGTCACGTACTTCGTCCTACGTCTTAATCATCTCCTTCAACTCCTCCGCCATCGCCTTGATCATCAACCACTCTTCATTCGTGTCCTCCGAAGCATCCACCCCTTCGCTCGTTCTTCCACGCTTACGCCCAAAAGGTTTCTGCTGCTTTAAACGCTTTGCACGGAGATCGTCATTTGTTTTTCGATATGTCCAACACTGCGCACCAATAGGGCACTTGTCTTTGCAGTGAGGGCACGTCCATTCGCCATTCGACGACTCCAACGCCTGTTTGAAGTCTCCCAATTCGAAACGTGCGAAGCACTTTTCGCAAATCACTTTGCGGCAAATACCTTCTTTGATGTTGGAGCAAACCGCAAATCGCTCGTTCAGTGTCGCCCTACAGATATGACAAAACCTGCTTGGAATCGGCTTGTCAAACTTGGCGACGCGTCTCTTCCTTTTTGGCTTCAAGCGAAGTAGCTCTTCATCTGTGATTTGGTTCGTGTTGGCCAATAACGCTATCGCTCGCTCACGTCGATGCTCGAGCTCAGAGGCCGCTTTGGCAGCTTCCCTTTTGGAGATTTTTCGAGGCTTGTTAACCGATTTACCGCCGCTCGGGTTCTCGGGCCTGTCTCGTCATCAGTCTTCCTCTGATCCACTAGCACGTTGGTCGGAGAAAGGGCGGCTTCAGACATTACGTTGTCGGGGGTGCTTGGTGGGCTTGCGGGGTTACTAGAGTACCGTGGAGATTTGCATCCATCAGATTCTGCATCCAAGGTGACAAGCTGTGCTGACTCCTCCCTGTGGTTTGCTTCACTCGGGAATAGTTTCCGCCACCTAGTATAATATTCACAGTTTCCATAGATGGAACCATTGCATTCGAAATGGTTCCTGGATCCGTGGATCCATTCGTTGAATTGACAAACATGCTCAGGCTTTCCATTCCAATCGCGTTTGGACTATATAACATAGCCTCTAGAAATTCGTCGTTGCACTGGTGGAGATCCTCTTTGTCATCTATGTTCGAAATGCATTGGCCTTGAGCACAGACCTCGTTATTCTTGCAGCAGTCTGCCTGATCGGCTCCGGCCACAGCTTCATCCAGCACAACATTTCCCGACTGCGGAACCTGGTTCACAGAATCAGATGGACTGGAGACGGTCTTGGCGAAGAAATTCCCTTCCACAGATCCCGTAGCACAGATCTGACTCTGAGTCAGCGAAGAATCCACGATATCGTCAGTTGTAGCTGGAGCCGCCAACGATTCAGAAGGAGTCAATAGAAATGGAACTTCAGGCACGTTGACAGAGTTAAGAGGATTCCTTAAAGGTGCGCTTGTGTGCTCGAAGATCACGGTCCCATTGTTACTCCGGTTCATGCCAATTTGCTCATCTGGCTCAGTCTGTGGAAGAGTAGAATTGTGCGGATTACAATGGATAATGTTTCCAATGACCGGATAGATAGGCTGGTCACCCCCAGGGTACTGTGTTCCAGCAAGATAATCTGACGGGCTGACTTGGTTGGGCTGCTGCCCGGGAAGGACCAGAGGGCAACCCTTGCCGTCTCCATCAGCATCCGAGAAACGAAGTCCGAGGAGCGAAGTAAAACTCTGATCCTCCAATCCTGTCTGGCAAGATAGCTGAAGTGGGTCAGTGTTGAAGTGCATAGGCGAGTCGGAGCAGGGTAGATACTTGTCGTTGAGATCCGACGGCGACGAATGGGTCACCGAAGAACTCCTAACTTGTTGCAGGATGGTACCTGATGCAAGGCCCTGCGGCTGGCCAATATTCCAGCCGTGGTCCCTTGAGCAGATTGCCCAAGTAAAGTTGTTCCTGGGGCCCTGTTGGGAAATGAAGGGTGACCACGGCGGAAGCCCTGTCAGCAAAGCATTACGAATGGACGGAACAGCGGCGGGAGAGTGCTTAACAAGGGCATGAGGTGGGTAACGAGGAAGGTTTCCCCTTCTTTGTGAGGTATGGCGGTGTGTCTCTTCTTACAGAATGATCCGGCGTCTTTTTGCCACACCGTGTTCTCGAGAACTTCCGTGAACGATCAACGAATGTCAAATATGAGGCGGAATGGAATGAAACAGGAGAACAAAAACAGGATTGCAGTTCTGAAGCAGGGGGTTCCGAAAGAGCGCTGGATAGGATCCGTGCAGTAAAACGGATATCTCCTCGGTAGAGATTAAGAGGACGGAGGCGGATAAGAACTTGAGCTGTGTATGAAACTTTCCGACAGCTGGCTCCTATCGAATGTATCAGAGATGCTTGCAGATGATGGTGCTGATGTGGTAGGCAGAAAGGTTGGGAACAAGTGCGCCATCGGTCTCAGAGGTCAATTTATACTGTCTTGGTGATAGGAAAATCGTGCGGCTGACTTGCGATAGCAACCGAATAGGTATTGAATTCGAAGAAAGAATATGTGGAACTGATACGATTATTGAGTACTTTGGGATGAATGTGGGGAAAGCAGAGGAACAGAAATGTCTATGGTGTGTATGGTTTGTTCTATTTGAAGTTACAGATGGATTGTGGGTGTAGGGGTTGAAGAAGAGATATTTAGAGTGAATAGGAAGGTAGCAGTGGGGAGGATTTTGAAGGACGGAATCATTTAACGTAGGGTGAGAGACAGAGGGGTAGTCGCGGATCAATCATTTCAATTAGAAATTTGCAAGAAAGACGGTGGTTTTCAGGGTGACTGGGAGGCCGTTGATGATGAATGGATCTTATTGCATTTGATGCGTATGAAGCTGGTCCAATGGGTCTGAGTAAGCTTGGTTCTAGAGGAAACGGAGCATTGTTTTTTGTGTGAAGGATAAAGGCTTATAGAATATGGAGACGGTTGAAATAAAAGTAGATACTGAATAGATACTAAATGTGATGAGGTTTTGGGTATTGAATAGGGCCAAGAGAAGTGGATGTAGGTCATTTTGACTTTGTGTTGCGGAAGAGACAGTAGGAAAGAAAATTGGTCAAGTGTCACTGTGGGCAAGAGATTATTTATCCTTCAAGCCTAATTTTGTCAAAGGCAGGGTTTGGGGAGATTGGCGAGTTGTGATAGGTCGATGTGGCAGGTGAGGGGTAGAGGATTGCAGAATTTTCAAGAATTGGGCGATGGGAGTCAGCAGAAAGCGGAAAACAGTTTGTATGAGTTGATAAAACAAGTGTGACATCATTTGACTATCGGGTGAACTAGATCGATACTGCAGCAGTACAGTGGGCGCACCCGGAAATAACCAAATCGCCAAACGCCAACCACTTGACATGGGACTTATCAGATAAGGTAAATTAAGGCAAGAGGTGCGCGGAATTCAGAGATTTCTGTCTAGGCCACCAGCGTACATGGTATCAAGGCACTGGCGATACCGTAGAGCTGTGCTCGCAGCTTGCATAGCGTCAACTACTACTGCTCTGCTTGCTTTGCGTGTCGTTCGCAAGAGCAGATCTGTCAGAAAGGTTTGCAAACGAAAACGGAGGCGGTCGTATCATCTCTACATGCTGGCATCAATGGCCGGGAAGCGGAGCGAGAGGGAGGAGGATCCATAGAGAAAACTTGGGGGAAGGAGAAACTTGTATTGAGAAGGATGGGCTTGATAGGGAGGGGAAGATGGGTGTTGACTTAGGGAAGGACTGGGGAAAGGACTAATACAGTTTTCAGTTTTCTACATTTTCACCGGCCTTGAGCCGGCTTTTTACGGAAAATTCACAGGTACTACAGGTACAGGTCACCCTCGAGGATATTCCGGGCCACAACCGACCATATCTTTCAAATATTAGAGCACTCGACATCCCCCCGCTTTATCGCATTGCCGTCAGAGACGGTGAAACCACAAACCTTGTGAAGAGAGCAAACTTGGGATATTTGGATCCAAGCCGCTGCTCGTCATCCCTCAAGCTCCTTGCAGTGTACCATTTTCCTTTTTCTCGTGGCGTAGCGAGTGGCCAAGGCTGCGCATTACAGAAGCTAATCTCGCGGCTCTTCTCCTGGCGGGAATGGAGCGATTTTCTGCGTATGGCAGCTACAAAATGCAACTCACCTCAATCCCTAGTGGAACATGTGGCCTCACTTCAAAAAATGACATTACTTTCCGAATAATAAATTACCCAAATATTACCCCGTGTAATAGCGTGACGCCATATAGAAAGAGGGATTAATTTTTTTTTCCAACGTGAAAAATTTTCGCTCTCAAGCGCAAAGGGGGAATTTATGGGTTATTTTAATGCAAGCGCAAGGTGTGACGTGACTGGTACGCACCACTGGAATAAAAAAATCAGATATCCAAACGTCACTGTTCATTTAGCTTTATTTACGAAGCTTTTGCTGAATCATGGAAAACAAACGGCTTTTTTTGAACATCATAATAATAATAAAAATTTAAATAAAACAGGATTCGCAGCAAGCATTCAACTAAACTTCACAATGATACTGTACTGTACTGTGCTGCACTCTGATGTACAGCATAAAGGTGAACAATATCTACTGTACCATCCACACCAGACAGGACAGTACAACGCAATGCAATACCTGCAAGATATTTGGGATAGATAGACCCAAATAATAATAAATAGTTCCAACTTGAATACATCCCGTCGGGATTGATATCTATGGCGCCTTGGGCGACGACGGTAAGGCTTTTTTCCGCCGCCTTGCTTCCTTCGCTGCTTCTCGTCGCGGTTCTTCCCCTCAACAGGAGCTCCGCGACTTCGTTACCCGTTTTGCATTTAGTCTCCAAATAATGCAGGCGCGACAAGTTTCTACCCGCCGCCCGCATCCGTAGTTAATTTATAAATACCCTCCGCACGCCTCTGTGCGACATTGTATGACAAATAAAGATCTACCACCACCACTTGAATAAATAAATAATTGCCACAATTGGAATTAGAATGAATAATGAATAGAAAACCAAATTTAATGGTAGGTGATCGAGGGAAATATTTCGATGGCCCGAGGATGTAAAAAATATTTCTAACAACCTAGACTACTTATACTTTGCACCAGGGTGAACCTGCTACAAAAATCAGGTGAGCCGTTCAATAATTTTGGTAGACATAATTCAGGCGCAGCAATAATTATTGCAGTATTTTCCAGGTAAGCAATCATACAGATAATAATTTGTTGGTAGCATAAATGAACCAATTACAGTCTGTATAATGAAAAAACCCACTGTAGGGCATAAAATTATTTCACACGGAATTCAGCATAAAATAGCGCGCAAGTGTAAATACATAAAATTATTCCTTGATGATTCACAATAAATATAAATTGTGGGCCTCAATAAAGAATATTGTTCCACAATTCAGCATCACTGTAGGATAACGGGATAGAGATTAAATTATTTGGTCAATTTTCAGAATGGCACACTCAGCTTTCACAGTATTTCGCTCAATATCGCCCTAGTGCCAATGCAGCCCCGCTGCCTTGGAGTTCGTTTCGCCATCAAAAAGTAAATTTGTTTCACCACCAAGAAACGCCCGCAGCTTAATGGATGCCTATCCGCCAGATTCGACCTTGAAGGAACCTGGGATACGGTTTACGACCATGAAATGCCGTTTCCAGTAACTACTTGGGACAAAGTACCCTTTCATCACCTTACACCGCAAAGGGGAAAGGTTTGGGTGCTTTACTTCTCAGCGGTACTGACAACTGCGTCCAGAGAAAAAGGATGCATGTTTAAGCCCTAGAAAGCGATCAGAAAATGCCGCCCTAACACGACTGGGTTAAAACAAGCGGTAACACACAATTCATTGGACGAAACGGCTGCAGCAGCGTGTCTTTGCATAAAGACAGATCGTAACCGTCCGAAAGACTCCATGGCTTTGACAGCTGCGTGCCGGAATATGTCATTCAAAACCTCTAATGCGTCAGAGCGCCATCCATGGGCTGTAGATATGGGCACCGGGACAAGTTGGGCCTGAGGATTGTCTGTAATAAAGTCTTGGTATAATCATTGAATCTTTTGAGGCATTCAATCACACTGGAGCGCGTCAAGAGTTTGCCAGGGAGTATATATTCCGGGTCGTCGCCACAGATCCCAAAACGCCTCCCCGTGCAAGCGATCCTTTCCGAGGGCTCCAATCACGACTCTTCATATCCTTTATGCAAGAAAAGAATCACTACATTCACGCTGTTATTCTTGTATGGCTTTTAGAAATGGGTTACGTTTGGGTGTTTTACACTTGGAAGATATATCCAATCTATCCCATGGTTTTCCAGACAACCACAATCCACTCAAAAAGGGTATACCGACACAGTAATGGGGAAGGAACTACGCTCCCTAAAATGCTACCTGAAGCCATACGGTGCAGCTATGTCAAAGAATCGACTGTGTTACAAGTCTCCATCCGTAGCTTCGCGGAGGCTTCCAATCAAGTGAACAACGATCCCCAAACTCAAATCTGCTTACAGCTGGAGGCGGATGATGAACGCACTACCCTTCAGACTCGATCCAAGCTATAAAAACTCCCCACTGCACCTCTCTAAGATGCCCCTGAACAGTGCCCGAAAAAACTATAGATCCTCTCCATTTAAATATTATTTGAAACATATACCAAATTAAAGCACAAAACTAGGCAAATATATTTTTTTTGTACTACTGCATGAATATGACCGAAGAGTATTTTGGCGAACGACATACAAGCATCATTGTGAGTGTGCTTCATATAGTCCGCTATTAGTGTGCATCAGCTTGCTCGGAGTCAACCAGAATCTATGGCAGACCGATGATAGATGTTTCATATCCCTTCCAAGTTCAAAGTCAATAATAAGAATGTTTCCACGAAGAACACTCGTTGCAATACCCCCGTTGTTGAGACGATTTCTTAAACCGAGGACAATGTACCTTCTGTATCTTGTTCGTTCATTACATCTCCGAGAACACGCAATGACACCTCACGTAAAGTGAATTTTGCAATTGACACTGCAGCAATTTTGCTATGCCCCTCGCAGGAAGAGGTCTCGTCTTATTGCCATGGGTTTGCAATGTTTTTCAAAACTTATTATTGCCAAATTCTTGATCAAAAGATATTGATCCAGAGGATCCAATCAATAGGATCCATTGAGTTTCAAGGAGCTTTCCAGCTTATTAAATATCTTCAGCCGACATAATAACACCAGTACAGAAGCTTGAGGTCAGGTCTTTCATATGGAGCTTTCATATGGAGTACTGGGCGCTTTTTAAACTAAATCAGGTACATGAAATCGATTTGCACATCATGGTTTAAAGCTCGAAGAGGAATTTCCAAGATATGTTGCGCACAAAGAGTGAAAGTCTAGACTTTTCCAGCTGAAAAAAATTTCCACAACAACTTCGAGCGCTTTGCATAAGGCCTACACAGTCTCTCATTGCTGAGAACTTTCATTTCCTTCCGAGGTAAAGGCGAGTACAGGTGAAGTTTCGCAGGGAAACTTATTGTCTAGTTTCCCATGAAACGCAATATTTTGTTATCGCCGTCATTCTATTCCCCTCTGGTTCCAGGAAAATACCGTTGGGTCTCGAGATAGCTTTGAAACTCGGATATTTGGCTCATCACAGCAGCAAGATGAGTTCGTGTTTCTCTATCTTCAATAACGTACATCGGAGTCAGGAATTCTCTATCTATTCCTTCAAATACTTGTGATTTTACAATAAAAATAGGAAGCGTGCAAGAATTGAGAACATCCGATTTGCTCAAAAAAATTTCCAAGTAAAAAAGGGCCATCGCCTTTGGTGACGTAGAACAGAATAACGAGTTTTTTCAAATTTTTAAGATGTAGTTTCCACATATCTAATTTTAGCTCTGCATCGCTGCAGTTCTAACAATAGCCATGTTTGAAAGGCGCACAGTCCAAGCTATTTAACTTGAATTCAATGTCCACTGCTGGTGACAGTACAAACTCTATCTTGATTCCTCCAACACTTCAACAGGCATTTTCGGATGAAAATATCCGCTAACGTTTAGGGTGTGTCATTATTTTCGGTAACCTTTCATGAAGATCTTTGGCTGTTCGGATCTTCAAAAAGCCAACGTTCGAATGCTGTTACTTCAAGTTTCCTTTTTCATGGTCTTTATTGTCACGTTACATGCAAACTTCGGCGAATGTTTCTGTTAGTTCTTTAACTTGTTCCTTGTCGCATTCCGACTGTTTCTATGATTTTCGTCATCAATACAATGATCCTTCCTCATATTTCAGTTGAAAGCGCGATGCTTTGACTGTTTTCTGATCCTTGACTCTCTTTGTTCTTTCTTTTGACGCCCTAAGAAAATCTAAGCTGAGTTTCAACTGCGGACTAAACGTGAGCCCCTTCACTGCAGACTCAGCCGTGTTGGCGGTGACGAACACTCTGGGCAAGAAATCAAAGTACATACTCCGCGCCATCAAGACTTAAGATACGACGAAGACTGGAGGAAGCAAGCCTAGTATTTGTGTTCATTTACTTTGCAGATTGCAGTCAACAGCAAACAGACAGGTAAACAGATATGTAGCCCTGTTGATAGTTATTCACTTTTTTCCCCTCCTCGCATCTAATGCGCGATGTAGTGTTTCATATGCAACCAATCGACTGGTATTAAAGGAATAGAAGTTCGTAAGTACCTACAGCACTGCACTACTGGGAGCACTATATATAAGTACGACAACCAGGCAGGTGGGGCAGAATCATTTCAATTGTCAAGTCACGTAGTCGTGTCACAAGATTGGCCGCTATCTTTTGTATAGTATGCATTATGCAACGTATATTCTCAGTGTAATGGGATCTGAAAAAGTCTATATAAATTCTGTACAATCAACAACGTTTCTCCCAAGCAAGATCTATCAGTGAGGGCAGCACGTCAACGAGGTTAAATTACTTAAATTTGACTCAGTTGCTTAGCCCCGTTCAAAGTTCAACATTTGTATTTCGTCGCCTTTCGAGCGATACACCTGCTATTTGACGACCTCCGACGCTCGAGCGGTCTAACAAACTCACTCAAGTCTCTATCGGCCCTATTTTAACTTCGTCCCGGATGGAGGAAATTTAAGTCTTGAATAATTTTATTTAAAGTCTGCTGACAATATCTTGTAGTCCCGGGGCTCATTTTTGAAGTTTTTCAACTGTAAAGGAAAATTGATACATGGTTTCGGTAAGGTTGCTGAGAGGTGGGGAAAATTGAGGTAGATGGTTTCTGTTGAGTGATGGGGACGAGGGAGAAGCTTAATCAGTGCTTTGCTACTATTACGCGTTTTTGGAGGAGGGAAAAATATTGTTATCTCGGGACCCGCAGAGGAGAATCGAGTGTCCTTTATATACTGTGCAAATCTTAGGAAATCTCACTAGAATAATTTAATTTACCAGAGGAAATAATACCTGCTGACTCTCGATGACTCACGATGATTGCTTTTAGGACCAAATACAGTGTCCCGACTATTAATACAACCTATATTAACAATTCGACTCAGGAGGCGATTTGGCATTTCGCTTTTTACTTTAATAATTTCATGGTGACCTGGTTTTCAGATTCCGCGGCCACTATGTCGCGAGCACTACTGCAAATGACCGATTTGATCCATTTATTAAGTTTCATTTGACTATTAGGTCAATTTTAGCACACTCTAGAAAGGTAATGAGTAAATTCGTATCTCTGATGTCTCTCTTCTATAGAAATGTATATCTTATTACGTCTTACTCGCATAATAGGACCATGTGAAGTCACTATAAGATACTTAATGTATGTAACTTTTTTCTGACGTTTAGTGTCTACTCGACAAAGGCCATCACCTGATTACTTATATTATCAATTGATGGAAATTTGTAAGAACGAGGAAAGTAAATTCAAACCATTTTGCGTCTTTTCTTAGCTTTAAACTTTCCTTTACATCTATGCTAACTTTCATGTTAACCATTCAGAGATTTCAAACCATCACTGGATAACGGCATCAATTCCTCAAATCCCCATTCAAATAACCTGTGGGATTGTTAAATCAAACGACGGACGTTTGCTCCCTGGAAGTAGACATCACACAAAAGCACGCATACTTACATCCAACGTCAACTGTAGAAGGTCTTATGGATCTAGCTGTATCATAGAAATGATGTCAGGAACAGTTTCTGGGATCGAGAAAGTGGCTCAGGGTAGATCGATTTCAGAGAATATTTTTCAGTAACTGGGAATTTCTGGATGGTTGTAAAGAGTTGTATTTTCTCGTTTCGACTGCCAAAGAAATACAAGCTCCTTTTTATGAATAAATTACTGGTTGATGCTCAATCCAGTCAACTTTGGCAGTACATTGGATGAAAGGTCAGTTCAAGGTGGTATCGAAATGGAGACTGATGCTCTTGCGGAGTCTGATGGGAGTAGGAGCCTACGAAAATGATCAAGTATAAGCTCACAAAAACGATCAATTATAAGCCCACAGCAGATCGCAAGAGGTCATTCCGGAGGTATAATAACATAAATAATGGATTCTAATCGGCCGATTCCAGGGTAATTCTAAATATAAATGTATCTGTAACACCAAGACGTTGGATAGTGCATGGTCCGGTGGTTGAGCTTATTATTGCAGGTATCGCTCGCCAAGGTATGACCAATTCAAAAAAATGGTATGATTAATTTATGTAAATGCTTCCAATACCCTTCATATCTAAAATTTTTCTATTAATAATTCGTTTTGGAAAGGTAGGATTTCAATCTTTACACGGCAGATGAAAACTTTAGTTTTTTTTGGGTCATGATTCTCATGACGCTTGTCGCGTTTGGCTGTAACAAGTCCCTGCGGGTAAGTTCTTCTACTTCTAAGTGTATATAGGATCTAAATTTCGGAGATATGATGCTATATGGAGGGTTTGAGATTTTTGTCTTTAAACATCCTTTTCGGAATCCTAACCTTCTACAGATGAGGAAGAATCCAGTTAGGCCTAGGCTTAGGGCATTATTAGCGACTTTCCCGAAGCATCTCCATTTTAAGACGTCCGAATCAATTTGTCTGGATTAAATCATGTCAATATGGGGTAAAATTGGCGGTAATTACATTCAAGAGGGAATTACACACTTCGTCGCCCTAGACAGGAAACCTGAAAATAAGGGTGAGCATAGCGCTTTGCGTGTGGGCAAAGTGAATCAAGATTTGTAAGTCGTCCAAAGACAGCGGAGGCTCAGAAAGGTATTTTACAGGGGGCAAGGACGACGATGTAGCTTGTGCAACCATGGCTCTGACCAGAAAGGAATGTATGTAGCTTCTATTTCTTTCTTCTGTTTAGGCTGAGGAAGCATTGCGGGAGAAGAGCTAACGTTTCATTGAGGTCTTCAAGAATTCAACTAATGATCTTCTGGTGGCATTATTTCATTCCAACATGTTGCAAAACGGGATGAAAACATAGCAATGATAAGTACTACATCTGCGAATAATTTAATCTTAGCTGTCATGTGAGTTGATATAGAGAGAGGATAATTCATCAGTACATTTGGAAAAACCAATATTGGCAGCCCTATTTGTCGCCAGCGATGGAGATATAGTGGTCGCGAGCACAGCTTTTCGGTTCGGAAACAGGCATGCCGACTATTTTTTAGAATCGGCACCTTACCTATGCTCAGGTTGTCCGCCACAACAATTGTCGTCTGAAGAACCTGAATATGGAAAGAAAATTAGAAATTAAGAACATTTCAACCCGTATCAACACAAAAATGCTGGAAACATGCTGTGTGGATGCCTAGAAGATATAAAAACCAGGAAGTAGATATCTTTAATCAATTTCCCCAAATGAATTCTACTGACCGTTAGCAGAGGAACTGGGTGAAAATAATTTGGATGCCCTGAAAATCAGATATCTACAGACGTCTGTCCATCAAGGACCGGCAGCTGAAAATATTATTAGTCTTGGAATTCATCAAGGTAAAACAAAAGAAACTCGTTCGGAACGGTTGGAAAAAATTGCTCTCCGGTGACGATGGAATTTTTTATTCAGAGTTCTACTAGAAATAAGTGTGTTGTGTGTATTCGCACGTTTCAGATAAATATTTTTATTTTTCATGCAGATAGTGGTCGCAACTGATTTCTGAAGCAGTATTGTCTCGTGCATAATAAAAAAACTATTAGAAGAAGTACCTTTTATGTTTATAGCAATTTTGATTCTATTCTAAATATTTCCTGTATTTCCATCTTTCCATTTGCAATGAGTATGGGTAGGGGGTTTAAAAAAATTAGACCAACAGAACAGAAAGTCCCCCCTGTTTCTACCTACGAATATTTTCTGTGCCATTCGAAATGCTGTATTTACTTCATTCCATGGCGGGATACCCTTCATGGATGACACCTCTTCCTGTCTTCTTTTCAAGAGGGCTTCTTGGCATCCTGAAAACCAAGCATCAACACAGTCGAAGTTTTTGACTTCCCATAGGTAACCCAGCGAGAAGTTGAACCTATGACCGATGCGGTGTAGCAACTGCAGAAGAAGTCCTATCATTAGTGTGACTTTTGCTGGTTTCTTCAAGGACTGCGGCCTTTCATTGTGAAGAAACTAGTAGTTTTTAATTAGTATTGGCCTAGTCTCTAGTGATCGCTTGGTAAATTCGCGGTAGATCTCCTTTAGGCTAACCAACAGGTGCGGTTAACGTTACGGCTCTGAGCGATAACCAAACAGAGTGAAAATCCTTCGCAATTGGTCTGTGCGATGTTAGAACGCAGAAAAGTTCTCTTTCTAGAGTAGGGGAGACTCAGTACCAAGGATCATTTCACGAACACTCCACCAGGGTTACAGTACCCTGAAATGCTCGCCAGTTGGAAACTGGCCGCCCAGGATCGGAGTACCCTTCTACCTCTTTAGACTCAAAGATCGAAACCAACTACAATTTGGATACAAAGAGATGACCAGCTTCAGGACCACACATTGTAGTAACATGTCACTCTCACAGGTACTTCTGGCTTTCTTTCGGACGCCAGTGCCGAAATCATATCAAACAGTGAGCAGGCTGCAAGGGGAGGTGAAGATGATTACCCTCCGCTTATGAAGCTAATAATTGAAAGCGAGCTTGGTTCTCTGACAAGTACCCAAGAGGGATTCATCATCTCCATTTCAGTACTCGACCCTTCCCTCAGTGGTTCGCGGTTGAAAGAAATGGTTGCTGAACCGTTTCCACCACAAGCCTATTTGCAAAGGAGATTTGCGATCTTCTGTCTATATGGGTCGAGCTGGGAACCTTCCTCAATCAACGTGGTGCGGGGCTACAACAACACTAATCGAGAAGTTTTATTATGACTCTTGCCTATGGAATATACGATAACTGTGGTGACCATGATATGGTAGCTCAAATGATGCAGATTGTTGCAGGATGCTGACGCGCAAGAAGTGACTGCAAGGCACACTGTCGCCCCGTTCATCCTGCACTGAGTTGCATGAAGCGCCTGCAGCGCCAAATACAGAATTGTAAGAAGACTTTCAGACGAAAATAAAATGAGGCCAAAGGGCGCTGAAAAGAAATCTGCGGTAGTTTGTGCGAATGTTGGATGGATTAGGTTGATGAATACTAGCAAATGGCGAATGCATACGGGCTGAACCCACAAAAGAAGCTTCACCATTTTCTCAATCCTTTTTCGAAGGATGCTGGGCGGTTCTATTTTTCCAGAGTTGAGATCTCCTCACAAACAGTCCAGTAGGCCATACAGGTATCTAAAAAGGATTAAAACTCCCTGGTGCGCCAGAAACTAGTTTAGAACTACTTCAACAACTTCGGAGATTCTTACTCTGTTCAAGGCGACCTTTGACTATCTTCAGCGTAGAAAAGGTATAAAAGCTAGTCAAGAAGCCCTCATGTCAAGAACTGCGGTCTCACCGGTGATAATCGCACAAAATTGATGTCTTGCGGAATGCAATAGTCGAGTATACTTGATTGCGTGAGTTTTTGAGCCGTGTTGCGACACAGAAACTGTCATTGCGGGTGTTGTACGTTGAAATCCAAGCCGCATTTTAGCTAGACAAGGAATTAGAGCTGACAATACCTAGAAAAAACGCACTTCGGCGCATTGTGCTGCAAATTGGACACATTGGCATCAACCCAGCCGGACAATGGTGGTACAGGTTTGACCTACGTGTGCCAACGACGAAAGACAAAGCTACCTAGATAGATTTAAGTGGTTCCACCTCCGACCCAGCTGATGGCCTGTCTACAAGTAACGACAAGGGATCGCTACTATAGCTCATGAACTCGGGAATGGACAATGTTGGGTAAAGCAGTGGACTATTTGACAGGAATAGGCTCCCACCTTTAAAAATGCGGGAATGTGAAATTATAGTTGCCCATTGTGGTGAGCTAATTGAAGAGTTATAATAGTTGGTAGCTTGATACCCAAGCTACTTTTACTGATTTTTTTATGATTGCGGGCATTTCCAAATGGACGCGGCTGTCAGAATGAAAAGCGTATTCCTATGGGTGGGGTTCCCAGGTTCCACCCCATAAGCCTCTGTTTCAGTCTGGTATGTCGAACTTTCCCGCACGCCCTTTCCGCCGACGGAACGAGCGGTTACGCGACAAGCCAGGCCGGTCAAAGGCCTGGACCGCATCGCGATAAAGCAACTAAACTACCGTACGAGATGGCACTAAATGCACATCGAGTGAGCTACTGGTAGTATACGACTGTACAGTACTGTACTGTAAAGTGTTACTGCACTTTTGCTGACAATACACCCGTACACGCCAAGCACCAATTGAACTCAAGCAGTACTGTACGTCATGTGCTGTACTGTACACTACAGTACTGTAATGCACACTGCTGTCGGCTACCCTCGAGTGGAGTCGGCACTGTCGGTTTATTGGATCAATAGCACACCGTAAATACACAAACAGCACACAAGTCCCGTGTTTAAAACAGAGGCTGTTGATTCACGACGGTCCGATTCATACCTCTGGCTCGTCCTTGGTCGCCTGACGTCATTCGTCCTGTCATTGTCCCGATTTGTCCTTCCATTTCTGTCACGTACGTCGTCCTACGTCTTAATCATCTCCTTCAACTCCTCCGCCATCGCCTTGATCATCAACCACTCTTCATTCGTGTCCTCCGAAGCATCCACCCCTTCGCTCGTTCTTCCACGCTTACGCCCAAAAGGTTTCTGCTGCTTTAAACGCTTTGCACGGAGATCGTCATTTGTTTTTCGATATGTCCAACACTGCGCACCAATAGGGCACTTGTCTTTGCAGTGAGGGCACGTCCATTCGCCATTCGACGACTCCAACGCCTGTTTGAAGTCTCCCAATTCGAAACGTGCGAAGCACTTTTCGCAAATCACTTTGCGGCAAATACCTTCTTTGATGTTGGAGCAAACCGCAAATCGCGCGTCCAGTGTCGCCCTACAGATATGACAAAACCTGCTTGGAATCGGCTTGTCAAACTTGGCGACGCGTCTCTTCCTTTTTGGCTTCAAGCGAAGTAGCTCTTCATCTGTGATTTGGTTCGTGTTGGCCAATAACGCTATCGCTCGCTCACGTCGATGCTCGAGCTCAGAGGCCGCTTTGGCAGCTTCCCTTTTGGAGATTTTTCGAGGCTTGTTAACGATTTACCGCTGCTCGGGGTTCTCGGGCCTGTCTCGTCATCAGCCTTCCTCTGATCCACTAGCACGTTGGTCGGAGAAAGGGCGGCTTCAGACATTACGTTGTCGGGGGTATTGGTGGGCTTGCGGGGTTACTAGAGTACCGTGGAGATTTGCATCCATCAGATTCTGCATCCAATGTGACAAGCTGTGCTGACTCCTCCCTGTGGTTTGCTTCACTCGGGGAATAGTTTCCGCCACCGAGTACAATATTCACCGTTTCCATAGATGGAACCATTGCATTCGAAATGGTTCCTGGATCCGTGGATCCATTCGTTGAATTGACAAACATGCTCAGGCTTTCCATTCCAATCGCGTTTGGACTATATAACATAGCCTCTAGAAATTCGTCGTTGCACTGGTGGAGATCCTCTTTGTCATCTATGTTCGAAATGCATTGGCCTTGAGCGCAGACCTCGTTATTCTTGCAGCAGTCCGCCTGATCGACTCCGGCCACAGCTTCATCCAGCACAACATTTCCCGACTGCGGACCTGGTTCACAGAATCAGATGGACTGGAGCCGGTCTTGGCGAAGAAATTCCCTTCCACAGATCCCGTAGCACAGATCTGACTCTGAGTCAGCGAAGAATCCACGATATCGTCAGTTGTAGCTGGAGCCGTCATCGATTCAGAAGGAGTCAATAGAAATGGAACTTCAGGCACGTTGACAGAGTTAAGAGGATTCCTTAAAGGTGCGCTTGTGTGCTCGAAGATCACGGTCCCATTGTTACTCCGGTTCATGCCAATTTGCTCATCTGGCTCAGTCTGTGGAAGAGTAGAATTGTGCGGATTACAATGGATAATGTTTCCAATGACCGGATAGATAGGCTGGTCACCCCCAGGGTACTGTGTTCCAGCAAGATAATCTGACGGGCTGACTTGGTTGGGCTGCTGCCCGGAAAGGACCAGAGGGCAACCCTTGCCTTCTCCATCAGCATCCGAGGAACGAAGTCCGAGGAGCGAAGTAAAACTCTGATCCTCCAATCCTGTCTGGCAAGATAGCTGAAGTGGGTCAGTGTTGAAGTGCATAGGCGAGTCGGAGCAGGGTAGATACTTGTCGTTGAGATCCAACGGCGACGAATGGGTCACCGAAGAACTCGTAACTTGTTGCAGGATGGTACCTGATGCAAGGCCCTGCGGCTGGCCAATATTCCAGCCGTGGTCCCTTGAGCAGATTGCCCAAGTAAAGTTGTTCCTGGGCCCTGTTGGGAATGAAGGGTGACCACGGCGGAAGCCCTGTCAGCAAAGCATTACGAATGGACGGAACGGCGGCAGGGAGAGTGCTTAACAAGGGCATGAGGTGGGTAACGAGGAAGGTTTCCCCTTCTTTGAGGTATGGCGGTGTGTCTCTTCTTACAGAATGATCCGGCGTCTTTTTGCCACACCGTGTTCCCGAGAGCTTCCGTGAACGATCAACGAATGTCAAATATGAGGCGGAACGGAGTGAAACAGGAGAACAAAAACAGGATTGCAGTTCTGAAGCAGGGGGTTCCGAAAGAGCGCTGGATAGGATCCGTGCAGTGAAACGGATATCTCCTCGGTAGAGAGTAAGAGGATGGAGGCGGATAAGAACGTGAGCTGTGTATGAAACTTTCCGACAGCTGGCTCCTATCGAATGTATCAGAGATGCTTGCAGGTGATGGTGCTGATGTGGTAGGCAGAAAGGTTGGGAACAAGTGCGCCATCGGTCTCAGAGGTCAATTTATACTGTCCTGGTGATAGGAAAATCGTGCGGCTGTCTTGCGATAGCAACCGAATAGGTATTGAATTCGAAGAAAGAATATGTGGAACTGATACGATTATTGAGTACTTTGGGATGAATGTGGGGAAAGCAGAGGAACAGAAATGTCTATGGTGTGTATGGTTTGTTCTATTTGAAGTTACAGATGGATTGTGGGTGTAGGGGTTGAAGAAGAGATATTTAGAGTGAATAGGAAGGTAGCAGTGGGGAGGATTTTGAAGGACGGAATCATTTAACGTAGGGTGAGAGACAGAGGGGTAGTCGCGGATCAATCATTTCAATTAGAAATTTGCAAGAAAGACGGTGGTTTTCAGGGTGACTGGGAGGCCGTTGATGATGAATGGATCTTATTGCATTTGATGCGTATGAAGCTGGTCCAATGGGTCTGAGTAAGCTTGGTTCGAGAGGAAACGGAGCATTGTTTTTTGTGTGAAGGATAAAGGCTTATAGAATATGGAGACTGTTGAAATAAAAGTAGATACTGAATAGATACTAAATGTGATGAGGTTTTGGGTATTGAATAGGGCCAAGAGAAGTGGGATGTAGGTCATTTTGACTTTGTGTTGCGGAAGAGACAGTAGGAAAGAAAATTGGTCAAGTGTCACTGTGGGCAAGAGATTATTTATCCTTCAAGCCTAATTTTGTCAAAGGCAGGGTTTGGGGAGATTGGCGAGTTGTGATAGGTCGATGTGGCAGGTGAGGGGTAGGGATTGCAGAATTGTCAAGAATTGGGCGATGGGAGTCAGCAGAAAGCGGAAAACAGTTTGTATGAGTTGATAAAACAAGTGTGACATCATTTGACTATCGGGTGAACTAGATCGATACTGCAGCAGTACAGTGGGCGCACCCGGAAATAACCAAATCGCCAAATTGATCAACTTTCAGCCAATCACAGATCTGCAAAATTGGCGAAATCCCGCCAGATTTTCCCATCTTGCGAACTGGTCGACCCCTTGGGGCTCGAACCAGTTCGCCAAACGCCAACCACTTGACATGGGACTTATCAGATAAGGTAAATTAAGGCAAGAGGTGCGCGGAATTCAGAGATTTCTGTCTAGGCCACCAGCGTACATGGTATCAAGGCACTGGCGATACCGTAGAGCTGTGTTCGCAGCTTGCATAGCGTCAACTACTACTGCTCTGCTTGCTTTGCGTGTCGTTCGCAAGAGCAGATCTGTCAGAAAGGTTTGCAAACGAAAACGGAGGCGGTCGTATCATCTCTACATGCTGGCATCAATGGCCGGGAAGCGGAGCGAGAGGGAGGAGGATCCATAGAGAAAACTTGGGTGAAGGGAGAAACTGTATTGAGAAGGATGGGCTTGATAGGGAGGGGAAGATGGGTGTTGACTTAGGGAAGGACTGGGGAAAGGACTAATACAGTTTTCAGTTTTCTACATTTTCACCGGCCTTGAGCCGGCTTTTTACGGAAAATTCACAGGTCACCCTCGAGGATATTCCGGGCCACAACCGACCATATCTTTCAAATATTAGAGCACCCGACATCCCCCCCCCGCTTTATCGCATGGCCGTCAGAGACGGTGAAACTACAAACCTTGTGAAGAGAGCAAACTTGGGACAGACGGTACATTTGGATCCAAGCCGCTGCTCATCCTCCCCTCAAGCTACTTGCAGTGTACCATTTTCCTTTTTCTCGTGGCGCAGCGAGTGGCCAAGGCTGCGCATACCGGCTCATTGTTTTCATGCATTGCAAACTGTACAGTACTGTACAGTACAGAAGCTAATCTCGCGGCTCTTCTCCTGGCGGGCATGGAGCGATTTTCTGCGTATGGCCGCTACAAAATACAACTCACCTCAATCCCTCTAGTGGAACATGTGGCCTCACTTCAAAAAATGACATTACTTTCCGAATAATAAATTACCCAAATATTACCCCGTGTAATAGCGTGACGCCATGTAGAAAAGGGATTAATTTTTTTTCCAACGTGAAAAATTTTCGCTCTCAAGCGCAAGGGGGAATGTATGGGTTATTTTAATGCAAGCGCAAGGTGTGACGTGACTGGTACCCACCACTGGAATAAAAAAATCAGATATCCAAGCGTCACTGTTCATTTAGCTTTATTTATGAAGCTTTTGCTGAATCATGGAAAACAAACGGCTTTTTTTGAACATCATAATAATAATCAAAATTTAAATAAAACAGGATTCGCAGCAAGCATTCAACTAAACTTCACAATGACAATCAACCTCGAAATTGAATACAGTACTCTGCTTTGCTGTACTCTGATGTACAGATAAAGGTGAACAATATCTAATGTACCATCCGCACCAGACGGTACACTACAGCGCAATGCAATAGCTGCAAAATATTTGGGATAGATAGACCCAAATAATAATAAATAGTTCCAACTTGAATAAATAAATAAATGCCACAATTGGACTTAGAATGAATAATGAATAGAAAACCAAATTTAATGGTAGGTGATCGAGGGAAATATTTCGATGGCCCGAGGATGTAAAAATATTTCTAACAACCTAGACTACTTGTACTCTACACCAGGGTGAACCTGCTACAAAAATCAGGTGAGCCGTTCAATAATTTTGGTAGACATAATTCAGGCTCAGCAATAATTATTGCAGTATTTTCCAGGTAATCAATCATCCAGATAAAATTTGTTGGTAGCATAAATGCAATAATTACAGCCTGCATAATGAAAAAATCCACTGTAGGGCATAGAAATTATTTCACACTGAATTCAGCATAAAATAGCGCGCAAGTGTAAATATATAAAATTATTCCTTGATGATTCACAACAAATATAAATTGTGGGCCTCAATAAAGAATATTGTACCGCAATTCAGCATCACTTTAGGACAACGGGATAGAGATTAAATTTTTGGTCAATTTTCACAACGGCATACTCAGCTTCTACAGTATTTCGCTCAATATCGCCCTAGTGCCAATGCAGCCCCGCTGCCCTGGAGTTCGTTTCGCCATCAAAATGTAAATTTGCCTCACCACCAAGAAACGACCGCAGCTTAATGGATGCCGATTCGACAGATTCGACCTGAAGGAACCTTTGATACGGTTTGTGAGCATGAAATGCCGTTTCCAGTAACTCCTTGGGACAAAGTACCTTTCCATCACCTTACACCGCAAAGGGAAAGGTTTGGGTGCTTCACTGCTCAGCGGTACTGACGGCTGCGTCCAGAGAAAAAGGATGTATGTTCAAGCTCTAGAAATCGATCAGGAAGTGCAGCCCGACATGACTGGGTTAAAACAAGCCGTAACACACAATTCATTGGACGAACCGGCTGCAGCAGCGTGTCTTTGCATAAAGACGGATCGTAACCGTCCGAAAGACTCCGTGGCTCTGACAGCTGCGTGCCGGAATATGTATTCAAAACCTCTAATGCGTCAAAGCGCCATCCATCGGCTGTAGATATGGGCACTGGGACAAGTTGGGCCTGAGGATTGTCTTTAATAAAGTCTTGGTATAATCATTGAATCTTTTGAGGCATTCAATCACACTGGAGCGTGTCAAGAGCTTGCCAGGGAATATCTATCCCGGGTCGTCGCCACAGATCGCAAAACGCCTCACCGCGCAAGCGATTCTTTCCGAGGGCTCAATAACGACTCTTCATATTCGTTATGCAAGAAGATAATCACTACATTCACGCTGTTCTTCTTGTACGGCTTTTAGAAGAGGGGGACGTTTGGGTGTTTTACTCTTGGAAGATACATCCGATCTATCCTATGGTTTTCCAGACAACCACAATCGACTCAAAAAGGGTACACCGACACAGTAATGGGGAAGGAACTACGCTCCCTAAAATGCTACCTGAAGCCATACGGTGCAGCTATGTCGAAAATCGACTGCGTTACAAGTCTCCATCCGTAGCTTCGCGGAGGCTTCCAATCAAGTGAACACCGGCCGCCAAACTCAAATCTGCTTACAGCTAGAGGCGGATGATGAATACACTACCCTTCAGACTTGATCCAAGCTATAAAAACTCCCAACTGCACCTCTCTAAGATACCCCGAACAGTACCCGAAAAAACTATAGATTCTCTCCATTTAAATATTATTTGAAACATATATTAAATTAAAGCACAAAACTAGGCAAATATATTTTTTGTGATACTGCATGAAGTACCAAAACTTCAAAATTATTCAAAATTTATTCCAAAAAAGTTGGTCGAAAACTCTACCAAAGAAAATGAAACGGTTATTCTGTACAGTACATTACTATGGCGGTGGTTATATGCGCAAGCGGCAAGGGCGCACTGTGCTGGTAGGTGGGTTTTATTTGGAATAATTAGCGTTTTAGATACACGTGTACGGTTTGAAATTATTTCGCGCGGTATAATTAAACGCATCCCGCCACCCTGCCGCCAGGCGAGATAAAAGAAACTCATCCTAACAACGGCAACTCGCCACCCAAAGTGATGCTCCCGTTTTACTTCCGCTTTCCCTCCCCGCGACGTTACTCGCCTCGCAACTACAACATCTCTCAACCCCGGCGACGCCGAAACCAGCGGCACCGTTTTGATTCCCTCCAATCACGTCCATAGCGCACACGCGGCACGAATGGACTTAACTTTTCATTCCTGCCTCCCCGTCAGGCGCCTCAACTGCGGATCTCTTGCAGCAGACCAACAAGTGCTTAACAGCAAGCCGCCTTTATTACGATACCAATCCTTTCGAAAGTTTTTCTTGCCACCTGGCTTCCATAAAATCTAAAGGCGTTTTCTATACCTCAAAAAAACCGATAAAGCTACTGCCATCCTAAATATTTGCAATTTTTAATGATTGCATCTTCAAGCACCCAATATTAATGAACTATCTGAAGTTTCTGTAAACAACGCAAGGTAGTTTGTATGACTTACATACTCTCAACAGAGTCTAAATCAGGGCTTCTTGCAGACCATTGCATGAAGTTAGTGTTACGATAGGCAAACAATGTCTTGGTCAGAACATGAGGAAGATATGCCGTGTGTTTTCTTGTTGATAATGACAAACTTCCTTTTTTCATTCATAACAGGAAATAGATAGAATTTCGGAGTCTGTAGATATTTAAGGGACTTTTGTAGCCCTATACAGTAGACAATTTACTCTATACTGTTTTTGGAAACACTCCCCCACCATCACTGAGTCTCCAGTTCTGTTTACACTTGAAAAAAAATCCTCTCTCTTTTTGATTTTTTGTCAGTATAACTAAATCGCCTGGTTCCTTCGAATATAACCTTCATATTTTCATCTCAAAACATATCTTGGCCTTAGAATTGCATGGGTCATGTTGACTTCTGGCGACCCCAACTGGGTAGGAATTTAGTTTGCGAAAATGCAAGAAATGTGAGCTCCATAAGTTTATTATCTTGACGGTAGGCAGGGAAATTACAAAAGTTAATTCGTAAAATTTGGAAAAGTTAATATTTTGTGGCTTTATCTGCAAGGTTTCTACTTTATCTAGCAAGTAGAATCATTCTTAACGCATATGGAGGAGTTGTTTTAGGTGATAGGCTTATATTTTTGTTGTATGAGCTTGGCAGAGGCTTCAAAGATAATTTGGTGTATTTTCGAGACTGTTTTAATCATCTATCAATATCGGATTGAATATTTTTAGAGTTACAGAAAAGCTGTTTCTGTTCCTTTTCAGTGAGATTTTTTGCAAAGAGGCATTGTTGAATTCTTTATGTGGCCAGAAAATGCCCGAATTACTGGTGATGGTACAAAGGAGAGCTGTATGCGAGTTTATGTCCTGACTTTTGCCTTGGCCTTGCAGTTATTGTACCCTCTATCGCAGCTTTTCTGCTCACGAATTTAAATAATTTTCATTTTGTTTCGAAAATTGGCGCTATTGGTAACGCTAGAACGCTAGACTAATGGGTGATTTTTGTTTTGGTTCGAATATTGGCATTTTTGTGGACAAAATGCGCACGGCTTACAATCGTCGATTGCAGTACCGAACACCACCTAGCAAGGCGTTGGTTTTTACACTGCGTACGGCATTATACAGCGCCTAAGAATACGCTCCATATATCTGCTGTACGTACCACGTAACTCTTCCGAAACAACGCCCTTACCAGCTGACAACTCCTACAGTTGCATTCCCCCATCACTCTACTATATTCTCATCACTAGCCTCCACTACATTGGATCTCCCTTCCTCCTTCTTTTTGGTCCCTTGTGACGCAAATTCAGTTCCGGCCAAGAAAGGTTCACCACTTTTCTGCATTACAGTATTAACTTCCAATATTATTATCCCCATTCCCGTGTGAAATAATCTGCCCTTCAACTTCAATTTGTCCGGTTCAGCCTCATTTTGGACTTGGAGAAAAGAAACGTGAGAATGAAAGACTGGTAGCATTTGCATCTCTCGGTAAGCTTCTGATGCTGGCTCCCTTGTACGGTTTTTGTCGTTGTAATTGTATTCTCCTTCTCGATATCCGTCAATAACCCACCTTCGTGCGACCGAAAGGATATTAATCTTCATCACAGGTTCATCGCCAATTGCATTTCGAACTTGAAGACGTATTGCTTGCTTCTTGAATTCAACTCTTAGGGAAATTTCGTAAAATCGACGAAAAGCGTAGCACCAACACCTTATATCTTTAAATCTTTTGAGTATTCTTATTTATGTCAACCTCGAAGTCCTTGAACTTAGATCAATTGGATCTAGTTTTAGTCAAAGGGATAGCAACAGCTGTGGAACGATTATTCAATGTTTCCAGTGGCATTGATAAGAATCGAGAACAAATAAGAACAATTTTTTCACTGGTAGCTTGGATCTGAGATGCTTCAGTCTCTGGTATTGTCCTTACCAAAGAGTCAAACAGAAATGGGGCAGCATCCGAAAAACTACTATCGCTATCCAACGGGATCTGACTGCCCTGTACTTTTTGTAATGCTTGATACTGCCCAGCTCTTGCAAAGAGCATGAAGCTTATTATAACCGTATGTTCTCATATGCGACTTTCAGCGTTTCCCATTCCCGTATTTGGTACGACTGAGCTCGACAAAATATTCTCTTGCATTTCCGATGTCTACCAAGTACCAGGCACCAATCTTTTGAGTCTCTAAAAAGCACACTGGAGTGTCTTTCGTCAGAAAATATGACCGAAGAGTATTTTGGCGAACGACATACAAGCATCATTGTGAGTGTGCTTCACATAGTCCGCTATAAGTGTGCATCAGCTATCTCGGAGTCAACCAGAATCTATGGCAGACCGATGATAGATGTTTCATATCCTCTTCCAAGTACAAAGGCAATGATAAGAATGTTTCCACGAAGAAAACTCGTTGCAATTCCCCCGTTGTTGAGACGATTTCTTAAACCGAGGACAATGCACCTTCTGTATCTTGTTCGTTCATTACATCTCCGAGAACACGCAATGACACCTGACGTAAAATGAATTTTGCAATTGACACTGAATCAATTTTGCTACGCCCCCTCGCAGGAAGAGGTCTCGTTTTAATGCCATGGGTTTGTAACTTTTTTCAAAAATTATTATTGCTAAATTCTTGATCAAAAGATATTGATCCAGAGGCTCCAATCAATAGGATCCATTGAGTTTCAAGGAGCTTTCCAGCTTATTCCATATCTTCAGCCGACATAATAACACCAGTACAGACGCTTGAGGTCAGGTCTTTCATATGGAGCTTTCATATGGAGTACTGCGCGCTTTTAAACTAAATCAGGTACATGAAATCGATTTGCACATCACGGTTTAAAGCCGAAGTGGAATTTCCAGGATATGTTGCGCACAAAGAGTGAAAGTCTAGACTTTTCCAGCTGGAAAAAATTTACACGACAGCTTCGAGCGCTTTGCATAAGGCCTACACAGTTTGCTGAGATCTTTCATTTCCTTCCGATGTAAAGGAGAGTACAGGTGAAGTTTCGCAGCGAAACTTTTTATCTAATTTCCCATGAAACACAATATCTTGTTATCGCCTTCATTCTATTCCCCTTTGGTTACAGGAAAATACCGTTGATTCTGGAGATAGCTTTGAAACTCGGATATTTGGCTCATCACAACAGCAAGATGAGTTCGTTTCTCTCTATCTTCAATAACGTACATCGGAGTCAGGAATTCCCTATCTAGTCCTTCAAATACTTCTGATTTTACAATAAAAATAGGAAGCGTGCAAGAATTGAGAACATCCGATTTGCTCAAAAAAATTTCCAAGTAAAAAAGCGCCATCGCCTTTGGTGACGTAGATCAGAATAACGAGTTTTCCCAAATGTTTAAGATGTAGTTTTCACATATCTAATTTTAGCTCTGCATCGCTGCAGTTCTAACAATAGCCATGGTTGAAAGGCACACAGTCCAAGCTACTTAACTTGAATTCAATGTCCACTGCTGGTGACAGCACAAATTCTATCTTGATTCCTCCAACACTTCACCAGGCATTTTCGGATGAAAATATCCGCTGACGTTTTAGTGTGTGTCATTATTTTCGGTAACCTTTCATGAAGGGCTTTGGCTGTTCGGATCTTCAAAAAGCCAACGTACGAATGCTGTTAATTCAATTATCCTTTTTCATGGTCTTTATTTTCACGTTACATGCAAACTTCTGCGAATGTTTCTGTCAGTTCTTTAACTTGTTCCTTGTCGCATTCCGACTGTTTCTATGATTTTCGTAATCAACACATTGATCCTTCCTCATATTTCAGTTGAAAGCGCTATGCTTTGGCTGTTTTCTGATCTTTGACTCTCGTTGGTCTTTCTTTTGACGCCCTAAGAAAATCTAAGCTGAGTTTCAACTGCGGACTAAACTTGAGCCCCATCACTGCAGACTCAGCCGTGTTGGCGGTGCCGACCACTCTGGGCAAGAAATCAAAGTACATCCTCCGCGCCATCAAGACTTAAGATACAACGAAGACTGGAGGAAGCAATCCTAGTATTTGTGGTCATTTACTTTGCAGATTGCAGTCAACAGCAAACACACAGGTAAACAGATATGTAGCCCTGTTGATATTTATTCCCTTTTTCCCCTCCTCGCATCTAATGCGCGATGTAGTGTGCCATGTGCAACCAATCGACTGGTATTAAAGGAATAGAAGTTCGTAAGTACCTACAGCACTGCACTACTGGAGCACTATATATAAGTACGACAACCAGGCATGTGGGGCAGAATCATTGCACTTGTCAAGTCACGTAGTCGTGTCACAAGATTGGCCGCTATCTTTCGTATAGTATGCATTATGCGAGGTATATTCTCAGTGCAATGGGATCTGAACAAGTCTATATAAATTCTGTACATGTGCTTGCGTATCGGTTAGCAGAGCAATGCCAGGATAAGATTCATCAGCCAACAGGCAAGAAGTAAAAAGGTGTTGTTGCCGTAAGTAGGAGCCAACCTGTCAAGCACAACACAGTACTTATAAAAGTCTTTGGAAACTGTAATATCACAAGTTACATTATAATTCCTCTTAAAATCTTGCTGCATGCTACACATGTCGTAATTTCTGGGCTGCGAAAATAAATTCGCAAATTATTCTCACGGTTTTCATCCCGTTCAGTAATTCTCCGCTTCAAAAAAAATAATTTATTAAATATAAATCTGTATCCCCTATTATTTATTATCCCGTAAGGAGATGCTCAGTGCTTCTAAACCTGTATTTCGTACAGAAAAGAGTGAGGTCACCCTTCGTTTTCCACTTAATACCTCAATCAACACCGTTTTCGCCCAAGCAAGCTCTATCAGTGAGGGCAGCACGTCAATGAGGTGAAATTACTTAAATATGACTCAGTTGCTTAGCCTCGTTCAAAGTGCAATGGACTATTATTTGTATTTCGTCGCCTTTCGAACAGTACACCTGCTATTTGACGACCTCCTACGCTCGAGCGGTCTAACAAACTCACTCAAGTCTCTATCCAAGTATTTTATTTCAGCACAGTACGCGGCCCTATTTTAACTTCGCCCCGGACGGAGTAAATTTAAGTCTATAATAATCTTATTTGAAGTCTGCTGACAATATATTGTAGTCCGGGGGCTCGTTTTTGAAGTTTTTCAACTGAAATGGAAAATTGATACATGGTTTCGGTAAGGTTGCTGAGAGGTGGGGAAAATTGAGGTAGGTGGTTTCTGTTGAGTGATGGAGGACGAGGGGGAAGCTGACTCAGTGCGTTGCTACTATTACGAATGTTTGGCGGAGGGAAATTTATTGTTATCTCGGGACCCGCAGAGGTGAATCGAGTGTCCTTTATATAATGTGTTACTCTTAGGAAACTTCACTAGAATAATTTAATCTACCAGAGGAAAATAATACCTGTTGACTATCGATGACTCACGATGATTGCTTTTGGGACGAAATACAGTGTACCGATTATTAATGCAACCTATATTAACAATTCGACTCAGGAGGTGATTTTGCATTTCGCATTTTACTTTAATAATTTCATGGTGACCTGGTTTTCATATTCCACTACCACTATGTCGCGAGTCCTACTGCACCTGACCGATTTGATCCATTTACTAGGTTTCATTTGACTATTAGGTCACTTTTAGCACACTATAGAAAAGTAATGAGTAAATTTGTATCTCTAATGTCTCTTTTCTATAGAAATGTATATCCTGTTACGTCTTACTCGCATAATAGGACCATGTGCAGTCACCATAAGATATTTAATGTATGTAACTTTTTTCTGAAGTTTGTCTACTCGACAAAGGCCATCACTTGATTACTTATATTATCAATTGATGGAAATTTGTAAGAACGAGGAAAGTAAATTCAAACCATTTTGCGTCTTTTCTTAGCTTTACACTTTCCTTTACATCTACGCTAACTTTCATGTTAACCATTCAGTATTTCAAACCATCACTGGATAACGGCATCAATTCCTCAAATCCCCATTCAAATACCCTGTGGGATTGTTAAATCAAACGACGGACGTTTTCTCCCTGGAAGTAGACTTCACACAAAAGTGGTATTTCCAATACCCTTCATATCCACAATTTTTCTATTAAGAATTCGTTTTGGAAAGGTAGGATTTCAATCTTTGCACGGCAGATGAAAACTTTAGGTTTTTTTGGGTCATGATTCTCATGACGCTTTTCGAGTTTGGCTATAACAGGTCCCTGCGGGGAAGTTCTTCTACTTCTAAGTGTATAAAGGATCTAAATTTTGGAAATATGATGCTTTATGGAGAGTTTGAGATTTTTCGTCTTTAAAAATCCGTTTCGGAATCCTAACCTTCTACAGATGAAGAAGAATCCAGTTAGGCCTAGGCCTAGGGCATTATTAGCGACTTTCCCGAAGCATCTCCATTTTAAGACGTCCTAATCAATTTGTGTGGATTAAATCATGTCAATATGGGGTAAAATGGCGGTAAGTGCATTCAGGAACGAATTACACACTTCTTGCCCTAGACAGGAAACCTGAAAATAGGGGTGAGCATAGCGCTTTGCGTGTGAGCAAAGTGAATCAAGATTTATAAGTCGTCCAAAGACAGCGGAAGTTCAGGAAATGTATGTTTACAGGGGGCAAGGACGACGATGTAGCTTGTGGAACCATGGATCTGACCAGAAAGGAATGTATGTAGCTTCTATTTCTTTCTTCTGTTTAGGCTGAAGAAGCTTTGCGGAAGAAGAACTAACGTTTCATTGAGGTCTTCAAGAATTCAACTAATGAGCTTCCAGTGGCATGTATTTCATTCCAACATGTTGCAAACCGGGATGAACACATAGCAATGATAAGTACTACATGTTGCGAATAATGTAATATTAGCTTTCATGTGAGTTGATATAGAGGGAAGATAATTCATCAGTACATTTTGAACAACCAATATTGGCAGCTCTATTTGTCGCCAGCGATGGAGATATAGTGGTGGGCAAGCACAGCTTTTCTGTTCAGAAACAGGCATGCCGACTATTTTTTAGAATCGGCACCTTATCTGTGCTCAGGTTGTCCGCCACAGCAGTTGTCGTCTGAAGAACCTGAATATGGAAAGAAAATTAGAAATTAAGAAAATTTCAACCCGTATCAACACAACAATGCTGGAAGTATGCTGTGTGGATGCCTATAAGAGATAAAAACTAGGAAGTGTATATCTTTAATCAATTTCCACAAATGAATTCTACTGACCGTTAACAGAGGAACTGGGTGAAAATAATTTGGATGCCCTGAAAATCAGATATCTACAGACGTCTGTCCATGAAGGACCGGCAGCTGAAAATATTATGAGTGTTGGAATTCATCAAGGTAAAACAAAAAGGAACTCGCTCGGAACGGTTGGAAAAAATTGCTCTCCGGTGACGATGGAATTTTTTATTCAGAGTTCTACTAGAAATAAGTGTGTTGTGTGTATTCGCACGTTTCAGATAAAATATTTTTATTTTTCATGCAGATAGTGGTCGCAACTGATTTCTGAAGCAGTATTGTCTCGTGCATAATAAAAAATATTAGAAGAAGTACCGTTTATGTTTATAACAATTTTGATTCTATTCTAAATATTTCCTGCATTAACATCTTTCCATTTGCAATGAGTATGGGTAGGGGGTTTAAAAAAATTAGACCAACAGAACAGAAAGTGCCCCCCTGTTTCTACCTACGAATATTTTCTGTGCCATTCGAAATGCTGTATTTACTTCATTCCACGGCGGGATACCCCTTCATGAGATGACACCTCTTCCTTTCTTCTTTTCAAGAGGACGTCGTAACATCCTGAAAACCAAGCAAACGGAGATCTGCCGAGCCCTCAACACAGTCGAAGTTTTTTTGACTTCCCATAGATAACCCAGCGAGGAGTTGAACCTATGACCGATGCGGTGTAGCAACAGCAGAAGAAGTCCTATCATTAGTGTGAATTTTGCTGGTGTCTTCAAGGACTGCGGCCTTTCATTGTTAAAAAACTAGTAGATTTTTATTAGTATTGGCCTAGTCTCTAGTTATCGCTTGGTAAATTCGCGGTAGATCTCCTTTAGGCTAACCAACAGGTGCGTTTAACGTTAGGGCTCTGAGAGATAACCACACAGAGTGCAAAATCCTTCCAAATTGGTCTGTGCGATGTTAGACCGTAGAAAAGCTCTCTTTCTAGAGTAGGGGAGACTCAGTACCAAGGATCATTTCACAAACACTCCACCAGGGTTACAGTACCCTGAAATGCTCGCCAGTTGGAAACTGGCCGCCCAGGATCGGAGTACCCTTCTACCTCTTTAGACTCAAAGATCGAAACCAACTACAATTTGGATACAAAGATATGACCAGCTTCAGGACCACACATTGTAGTAACATGTCACTCTCACAGTTACTTCTGGCTTTCTTTCGGACGCCAGTGCCGAAATCATATCAAACAGTAAGCAGGCTGCAAGGGGAGGTGAAGATGATTACCCTCCGCTTATGAAGCTAATAATTGAAAGCGAGCTTGGTTCTTTGACAAGTACCCAAGAGGGATTCATCATCTCCATTTCAGTACTCGACCATTCCCTCAGTGGTTCGCGGTTGAAAGAAATAGCTGCTGAACCGTTCCCACCCACAAGCCTATTTGCAAAGGAGATTTGCGATCTTCTGTCTATATGGGTCGAGCTGGGAACCTTCCTCAATCAACGTGGTGCGGGGCTACAACAACACTAATCGAGAAGTTTTATTATGACTCTTGCCTATGGAATATACGATAACTGTGGTGACCATGATACGGTAGCTCAAATGATGCAGCTGATTGTTGCAGGATGCAGACGCGCAAGAAGTGACCTACAAGGCACACTGTCGCCCCGTTCATCCTGCACCGAGTTGCACGGAAACGCCTGCAGCGCCAAATACAGATGTAAGAAGTCTTTCAGACGAAAATAAAATGAGGCCAAAGGGCGCTGAAAAGAAATTCTGCAGCAGTTTGTGCGTATGTTGGATGAATTAGGTTGATGAATACTAGCAAATGGCGAATGCATACGGGCTGAACCCATAAAAGAAGCTTCACCATTTTCGCAATCCTTTGTTGAAGGATGCTGGGCGGTTCTATTTTTCCAGAGTTGAGATCTCCTCAAAAACAGTTCAGTAGGCCATACAGGTAACTAAAACGGAGTAAAACTCCCTGGTGCGCCAGAAACTAGTTTAGAACTACTTCAACAACTTCGGACATTCTTGCCCTGTTCAAGGCGACCTTTGACTATCTTCAGCGTAGAAAAAGGTGTAAGAGCTAGTCAAGAAGCCCTCATGTCAAGTACTGCAGTCTCACCGGTAATAAGCGCACATAATTGATGTCTTGCGGAATCCAGTAGTCGCGTATACTTGATTGCATGAGTTTTTGAGCCGTGTTACGACACTGAAACTGTCATTGCGGGTGTTGTATGTTGAAATGCAATCCGCATTTTAGCTAGACAAGGAATTAGAGCTGACAGTACCTAGAAAAAACGCACTTCGGCGCATTGTGCTGCAAATTGGACACATTGGCATCAACCCAGCAGGACAATGTTGGTACAGGTTTGACCCACGTGTGCTAACGACGAAAGGCAAAGCCACCTAGTTGGATCTAAGTGGTTCCACTTCCGACCCAGCTGATGGTCTGTCTACAAGTAACGACAAGGGATCGCTACTATGGCTCATGGACTCGGGTATTGACAATGTTGGGTAAAGCAGTGGACTATTTCACCGGAATAAGCTCCCACCTTTAAAAATGCGGGAATGTGAAACTATAGTTGCCCATTGTGGTGAGCTAATTGAAGAGCTATAATAGTTGGTAGCTTGATACCCAAGCTACTTTTACTGATTTTTTTATGATTGCGGGCATTTCCAAATGGACGCGGCTGTCAGAATGAAAAGCGTATTCCTATGGGTGGGGTTCCCAGGTTCCACCCCATAAGCCTTTGTTTCAGTCTGGTATGTCGAACTTTCCCGCACGCCCTTTCCGCCAATGGAACGAGCGGTTACGCGACAAGCCAGGCCGGTCAAAGGCCTGGACCGCATCGCGATAAAGCAACAAAAACTACCGTACGAGATGGGCACTAAATGCACATTGAGTGAGCTACTGGCAGTATACTACTGTACCGTACTGTACTGTAACGTGTTACTGCACTTTTGCTGACAATACACCCGTACACGCCAAGCACCAATTGAACTCAAGCAGTACTGTACGTCATGTGCTGTACTGTACACTACAGTACTGTAATGCACACTGCGGTCGGCTACCCTCGAGTGGAGTCGGCACTGTCGGTTTATTGGATCAATAGCATACCGTAAATACACAAACAGCACACAAGTCCAGTGTTTAAAACAGAGAATGTTGACGAGGGATTCACTGGGGACGGTCCGATGTCCCTACCCTCATACCTCTGGCTCGTCCTTGAGGAAAAGGTCGCCTGACCTTTCCGTCATTCGTCACTCAACTACCTGTCATTGATTCCAACTCCCCTCCCGCCGGCCTGCATTTGTCCAAATTATCTTCCATTTCTGTCACGTACGTCGTCCTACGTCTTATTCATCTCCTTCAACTCCTCCGCCATCGCCTTGATCATCAACCACTCTTCATTCGTGTCCTCCGAAGCATCCACCCCTTCGCTCGTTCTTCCACGCTTACGCCCAAACGGTTTCTGCTGCTTTAAACGCTTTGCACGGAGAGCGTCATTTGTTTCGATATGTCCAACACTACGCACCAATAGGACACTTGTCTTTGCAGTGAGAACACGTCCATTCTCCATTCGACGACTCCAACGCCTGTTTGAAGTCTCCCAATTCGAAACGTGCAAAGCACTTTTCGCAAATCACTTTGCGGCAAATACCTACTTTGATGTTGGATCAAACCGCAAATCGCGCGTCCAGTGTCGTCCTACAGATATGACAAAACCTGCTTGGAATCGGCTTGTCAAACTTGGCGACGCGTCTCTTCCTTTTTGGCTTCAAGCGAAGTAGCTCTTCATCCGTGATTTGGTTCGTGTTGGCCAGTAACGCTATCGCTCGCTCACGTCGATGCTCGAGCTCAGAGGCCGCTTTGGCAGCTTCCCTTTTGGAGATTTTTCGAGGCTTGTTAACCGATTTACCGCCGCTCGGGTTCTCGGGCCTGTCTCGTCGTCAGCCTTCCTCTGATCCACTAGCACGTTGGTCGGAGAAAGGGCGGTTTCAGACATTACGTTGTCGGGGGTACTTGGTGGGCTTGCGGGGTTACTAGAGTACCGTGGAGATTTGCATCCATCAGATTCTGCATCCAAGGTGACAAGCTGTGCTGACTCCTCCCTGTGGTTTGCTTCACTCGGGGAATAGTTTCCGCCACCGAGTACAATATTCACCGTTTCCATAGATGGAACCATTGCATTCGAAATGGTTCCTGGATCCGTGGATCCATTCGTTGAATTGACAAACATGCTCAGGCTTTCCATTCCAATCGCGTTTGGACTATATAACATAGCCTCTAGAAATTCGTCGTTGCACTGGTGGAGATCCTCTTTGTCATCTATGTTCGAAATGCATTGGCCTTGAGCGCAGACCTCGTTATTCTTGCAGCAGTCCGCCTGATCGACTCCGGCCACAGCTTCATCCCGCACAACATTTTCCGACTGCGAGACCTGGTCCACAGAATCAGATGGATTAGAGCCGGTCTTGGCGAAGAAATTCCCTTCCACAGATCCCGTAGCACAGATCTGACTCTGAGTCAGCGAAGAATCCACGATATCGTCAGTTGTAGCTGGAGCCGCCATCGATTCAGAAGGAGTCAATAGAAATGGAACCTCCTTCAGGCACGTTGACAGAGTTAAGAGGATTCCTTAAAGGTGCGCTTGTGTGCTCGAAGATCACGACCCCATCATTACTCCGGTTCGTGCCAATTTGCTCATGTGGCTCAGTCTGTGGAAGAGTAGAATTGTACGGATTACAATGGATAATGTTTCCAATGACCGGATAGATAGGCTGGTCACCCCCAGGGTACTGTGTTCCAGCAAGATAATCTGACGGGCTGACTTGGTTGGGCTGCTGCCCGGAAAGGACCAGAGGGCAACCCTTGCCTTCTCCATCAGCATCCGAGGAACGTGATTCCGTCCTTCAAAATCCTCCCCACTGCTACCTTCCTCTTCACTCTAAATATCTCTTCTTCAACCCCTACACCCACAATCCATCTGTAACTTCAAATAGAACAAATCATACACACCATAGACATTTCTGTTCCCCTGCTTTCCCCACATTCATCCCAAAATACTCAATAATCGTATCAGTTCCACATATTCTTTCTTCGAATTCAATACCTATTCGGTTGCTATCGCAAGACAGCCGCACGATTTTCCTATCACCAAGACAGTATAAATTGACCTCTGAGACCGATGGCGCACTTGTTCCCAACCTTTCTGCGTACCACATCAGCACCATCATCTGCGAGCATCTCTGATACATTCGATAGGAGCCAGCTGTCGGAAAGTTTCATACACAGCTCACGTTCTTATCCGCCTCCATCCTCTTACTCTCTACCGAGGAGATATCCGTTTCACTGCACGGATCCTATCCAGCGCTCTTTCGGAACCCCCTGCTTCAGAACTGCAATCCTGTTTTTGTTCTCCTGTTTCACTCCGTTCCGCCTCATATTTGACATTCGTTGATCGTTCACGGAAGCTCTCGGGAACACGGTGTGGCAAAAAGACGCCGGATCATTCTGTAAGAAGAGACACACCGCCATACCTCAAAGAAGGGGAAACCTTCCTCGTTACCCACCTCATGCCCTTGTTAAGCACTCTCCCCGCCGCCGTTCCGTCCATTCGTAATGCTTTGCTGACAGGGCTTCCGCCGTGGTCACCCTTCAATTCCCAACAGGGACCCAGGAACAACTTTACTTGGGCAATCTGCTCAAGGGACCACGGCTGGAATATTGGATAGCCGCAGGGCCTTACATCAGGTACCATCCTGCAACAAGTTACGAGTTCTTCGGTGACCCATTCGTCGCCGTTGGATCTCAACGACAAGTATCTACCCTGCTCCGACTCGCCTATGTACTTCAACACTGACCCACTTCAGCTATCTTGCCAGGCAGGTTTGGAGGATCAGAGTTTTACTTCGCTCCTCGGACTTCGTTCCTCGGATGCTGATGGAGAAGGCAAGGGTTGCCCTCTGGTCCTTTCCGGGCAGCAGCCCAACCAAGTCAGCCCATCAGATTATCTTGCTGGAACACAGTACCCTGGGGGTGACCAGCCTATCTATCCGGTCATTGGAAACATTGTCCATTGTAGTCCGCACAATTCTACTCTTCCACAGGCTGAGCCAGATGAGCAAATTGGCATGAACCGGAGTAATGATGGGGCTGTGATCTTCGAGCACACAAGCGCACCTTTAAGGAATCCTCTTAACTCTGTCAACGTGCCTGAAGTTCCATTTCTATTGAATCCTTCTGAATCGATGACGGCTCCAGCTACAACTCACGATATCGTGGATTCTTCGCTGACTCAGAGTCAGATCTGTGCTACGGGATCTGTGGAAGGGAATTTCTTCGCCAAGACCGGCTCTAATCCATCTGATTCTGTGGACCAGGTCTCGCAGTCGGAAAATGTTGTGCTGGATGAAGCTGTGGCCGGAGTCGATCAGGCGGACTGCTGCAAGAATAACGAGGTCTGCGCTCAAGGCCAATGCATTTCGAACATAGATGACAAAGAGGATCTCCACCAGTGCAACGACGAATTTCTAGAGGCTATGTTATATAGTCCAAACGCGATTGGAATGGAAAGCCTGAGCATGTTTGTCAATTCAACGAATGGATCCACGGATCCAGGAACCATTTCGAATGCAATGGTTCCATCTATGGAAACGGTGAATATTGTACTCGGTGGCGGAAACTATTCCCCGAGTGAAGCAAACCACAGGGAGGAGTCAGCACAGCTTGTCACCTTGGATGCAGAATCTGATGGATGCAAATCTCCACGGTACTCTAGTAACCCCGCAAGCCCACCAAGTACCCCCGACAACGTAATGTCTGAAGCCGCCCTTTCTCCGACCAACGTGCTAGTGGATCAGAGGAAGGCTGACGACGAGACAGGCCCGAGAACCCCGAGCGGCGGTAAATCGTTAACAAGCCTCGAAAAATCTCCAAAAGGGAAGCTGCCAAAGCGGCCTCTGAGCTCGAGCATCGACGTGAGCGAGCGATAGCGTTACTGGCCAACACGAACCAAATCACAGATGAAGAGCTACTTCGCTTGAAGCCAAAAAGGAAGAGACGCGTCGCCAAGTTTGACAAGCCGATTCCAAGCAGGTTTTGTCATATCTGTAGGACGACACTGGACGCGCGATTTGCGGTTTGCTCCAACATCAAAGAAGGTATTTGCCGCAAAGTGATTTGCGAAAAGTGCTTTGCACGTTTCGAATTGGGAGACTTCAAACAGGCGTTGGAGTCGTCGAATGGCGAATGGACGTGCCCTCACTGCAAAGACAAGTGCCCTATTGGTGCAGTGTTGGACATATCGAAACAAATGACGCTCTCCGTGCAAAGCGTTTAAAGCAGCAGAAACCTTTTGGGCGTAAGCGTGGAAGAACGAGCGAAGGGGTGGATGCTTCGGAGGACACGAATGAAGAGTGGTTGATGATCAACGCGATGGCGGAGGAGTTGAAGGAGATGATTAAGACGTAGGACGACGTACGTGACAGAAATGGAAGATAATTTGGACAAATGCAGGCCGGCGGGAGGGGAGTTGGAATCAATGACAGGTAGTTGAGTGACGAATGACGGAAAGGTCAGGCGACCTTTTCCTCAAGGACGAGCCAGAGGTATGAGGGTAGGGACATCGGACCGTCCCCAGTGAATCCCTCGTCAACATTCTCTGTTTTAAACACTGGACTTGTGTGCTGTTTGTGTATTTACGGTGTGCTATTGATCCAATAAACCGACAGTGCCGACTCCACTCGAGGGTAGCCGACCGCAGTGTGCATTACAGTACTGTAGTGTACAGTACAGCACATGACGTACAGTACTGCTTGAGTTCAATTGGTGCTTGGCGTGTACGGGTGTATTGTCAGCAAAAGTGCAGTAACACGTTACAGTACAGTACGGTACAGTAGTATACTGCCAGTAGCTCACTCAATGTGCATTTAGTGCCCATCTTGTACGGTAGTTTAGTTGCTTTATCGCGATGCGGTCCAGGCCTTTGACCGGCCTGGCTTGTCGCGTAACCGCTCGTTCCATTGGCGGAAAGGGCGTGCGGGAAAGTTCGACATACCAGACTGAAACAGAGGCTTATGGGTGGAACCTGGGAACCCCACCCATAGGAATACGCTTTTCATTCTGACAGCCGCGTCCATTTGGAAATGCCCGCAATCATAAAAAAATCAGTAAAAGTAGCTTGGGTATCAAGCTACCAACTATTATAACTCTTCAATTAGCTCACCACAATGGACAACTATAATTTCACATTCCCGCATTTTTAAAGGTGGGAGCTTATTCCGTGAAATAGTCCACTGCTTTACCCAACATTGTCCATACCCGAGTTCATGAGCTATAGTAGCGATCCCTTGTCGTTACTTGTAGACAACCATCAGCTGGGTCGGAAGTGGAACCACTTAGATCTATAGGTGGCTTTTCTTTCGTCGTTGGCACACGTGGGTCAAACCTGTACCAACATTGTCCTGCTGGGTTGATGCCAATGTGTCCAATTTGCAGCACAATGCGCCGAAGTGCGTTTTTTCTAGGTATTGTCAGCTCTAATTCCTTGTCTAGCTAAAATGCGGCTTGGATTTCAACGTACAACACCCGCAATGACAGTTTCTGTGTCGCAACACGGCTCAAAAACTCACGCAATCAAGTATACGCGACTATTGCATTCCGCAAGACATCAATTTGTGCGATTATCACCGGTGAGACCGCAGTTCTTGACATGAGGGCTTCTTGACTAGCTTTACACCTTTTTCTACGCTGAAGATAGTCAAAGGTCACCTTGAACAGAGTAAGAATCTCCAAAGTTGTTGAAGTAGTTCTAAACTAGTTTCTGGGCACCAGGGAGTTTAATCCTTTTTAGATACCTGTATGGCCTACTGAGACTGTTTGTGAGGAGATCTCAACTCTGGAAAAATAGAACCGCCCAGCATCCTTCGAAAAGGATTGCGAAAATGGTGAAGCTTCTTTTGTGGGTTCAGCCCGTATGCATTCGCCATTTGCTAGTATTCATCAACCTAATCCATCCACATTCGCCAAAACTGCCGCAGCATTTCTTTTCAGCGCCCTTTGGCCTCATTTTATTTCGCTGAAAGTCTTCTTAGAATTCTGTATTTGGCGCTGCAGGCGCTTCCATGAAACTCAGTGCAGGATGAACGGGGCGACAGTGTGCCTTGCAGGTCACTTCTTGCGCGTCTGCATCCTGCAACAGTTATCTGCATCATTTGAGCTACCGTATCATGGTCACCACAGTTATCGTATATTCCGTAGGCAAGAGTCATAATAAAACTTCTCGATTAGTGTTGTTGTAGCCCCGCACCACGTTGATTGAGGAAGGTTCCCAGCTCGACCCATATAGACAGAAGATCGCAAATCTCCTTTGCAAATAGGCTTGTGGGTGGGAACGGTTCAGCAACTATTTCTTTCAACCGCGAACCACTGAGGGAAGGGTCGAGTACTGAAATGGAGATGATGAATCCCTCTTGGGTACTTGTCAGAGAACCAAGCTCGCTTTCAATTATTAGCTTCATAAGCGGAGGGTAATCATCTTCACCTCCCCTTGCAGCCTGCTCACTGTTTGATATGATTTCGGCACTGGCGTCCGAAAGAAAGCCAGAAGTACCTGTGAGAGTGACATGTTACTACAATGTGTGGTCCTGAAGCTGGTCATCTCTTTGTATCCAAATTGTAGTTGGTTTCGATCTTTGAGTCTAAAGAGGTAGAAGGGTACTCCGATCCTGGGCGGCCAGTTTCCAACTGGCGAGCATTTCAGGGTACTCTAACCCTGGTGGAGTGTTCGTGAAATGATCCTTGGTACTGAGTCTCCCCTACTCTAGAAAGAGAACTTTTCTGCGTTCTAACATCGCACAGACCAATTGCGAAGGATTTTCACTCTGTTTGGTTATCGCTCAGAGCCGTAACGTTAACCGCACCTGTTGGTTAGCCTAAAGGAGATCTACCGCGAATTTACCAAGCGATCACTAGAGACTAGCCAATACTAATAAAAACTACTAGTTTCTTCACATTGAAAGGCCGCAGACCTTTAAGAAACCAGCAAAATTCACACTAATGATAGGACTTCTTCTGCAGTTGCTACACCGCATCGGTCATAGGTTCAACTCCTCGCTGGGTTATCTATGGGAAGTCAAAAAAACTTCGACTGTGTTGAGGGCTCGGCAGATATCCGTTTGCTTGGTTTTCAGGATGCCACGGCGCCCGCTTGAAAAGAAGAAAGGAAGAGGGTCATCTCATGAAGGGTATCCCGCCATGGAATGAAGTAAATACAGCATTTCGAATGGCACAGAAAATATTCGTAGGTAGAAACAGGGGGGGACTTTCTGTTCTGTTGGTCCAATTTTTTTAAACCCCCTACCCATATCATTGCAAATGGAAAGATGTTAATGCAGTAAATATTTAGAATAGAATTAAAATAGCTATAAACATAAAAGGTACTCCTTCTAATAGTTTTTTATTATGCACGAGACGATACTGCTTCAGAAATCAGTTGCGACCACTATCTGCATAAAAATAAAAAATATTTTCTATGAAACGTGCGAATGCCCACAATACACTTATTTCTAGTAGAACTCTGAAGAAAAAAATTCCATCGTTACCGGAGAGCAATTTTTTCCAACCGTTCCGAACGAGTTTCTTTTTGTTTTACCTTGATGAATTCAAGACTAATAATATTTTCAGCTGCCGGTCTTCATGGACAGACGTCTGTAGATATCTGATTTTCAGGGCATCCAAATTATTTTCACCCAGTTCCAAGTAGAATTCATTTGGGGAAATTGAGTAAAGATATCTACTTCCTAGTTTTTATATCTTCTAGGCATCCACACGGCATACTTCCAGCATTGTGGTGTTGATACGGGTTGAAATTTTCTTAATTTCTAATTTTCTTCCACATTCAGGTTCTTCAGATGACAACTGTTGTGGCGGACAACCTGAGCGGTAAGGTGCCGATTCTAAAACATAGTCGGCATGCCTGTTCTGAACGAAAAGCAATGCTCGACGACCACTATAGCTCCATCGCTGGCGACAAATAGGGCTGCCAATATTGGTTGTTCCAAATGTACTGATGAATTATCTTCTCTCTAGATCAACTCATGTGACAGCTAAGATTACATTATTCGCAACATGTAGTACTTATCATTGCTATGTGTTCATCCCGGTTTGCAACATGTTGGAATGAAATACATGCCACCGGAAGCTCATTAGTTGAATTCTTGAAGACCTCAATGAAACGTTAGTTCTTCTTCCACAAAGCTTCCTCAGCCTAAACAGAAGAAAGAAATAGAAGCTACATACATTCCTTTCTGGTCAGAGCCATGGTTCCACAAGCTACATTGTCGTCCTTGCCCCCTGTAAACATACCTTTCCTGAACTTCCGCTGTCTTTGGACGACTTATAAATCTTGATTCATTTTGCTCACACGCAAAGCACTATGCTCACCCCTATTTTCAGGTTTCCTTTCTAGGGCGACGAAGTGTGTAATTCCTTCCTGAATGCACTTACCGCCAATTTTACCCCATATTGACATGATTTAATCCACAAATTGATTCGGATGTCTTAAAATGGAGATGCTTCGGGAAATTCGCTAATAATGCCCTAGGCCTAGGCCAAACTGGATTCTTCTTCATCTGTAGAAGGTTAGGATTCCGAAAAGGATGTTTACAGACGAAAAATCTCAAACTCTCCATATAGCATCATATTTCCTGAATTTAGATCCTATATACACTTAGAAGTAGAAGAACTTCCCCGCATGGACCTGTTATAGCCAAATCGAAAAGCGTCATGAGAATCATGACCCAAAAAAACCTAAAATTTTCATCTGCTGTGCAAAGACTGAAATCCTACCTTTCCAAAACGAATTCTTAATAAAAAATTGTAGATATGAAGGGTATTGGAAGCATTTACATAAATTTATCATACCTTTTTTTGATTTTGTCATACCTTGGCGAGCGATACCTGCAATAATAAGCTCAACCACCGGACCATGCACTATCCAACGTCTTGGTGTTATAGGTACATTCATATTTAGAATTACCCCTTTATTGATCCAATGTCTGCCACGTAAAACTGGTTTCGGCCGATTAGAATCCATCATTTATTTTATTACACCTCCAGAATGACCTCTTGCGATCTGCCGTGGGCTAATAATTTATCATTTTCTTAGGCTTCTACTCCCATCAGACTCCGCAAGAGCATCAGTCTCCATTTCGATACCATCTTGTACTGACCTTTCATCCAATGTACTGACAAAGTTGACTGGATTGAGCATCAACCAGTAATTTCTTCATAAAAAAGCTTGTATTTCTTTGACAGTCGAAACAAGAAAATAAAACTCTTTACAACCATCCAGAAATTTCCAGTTACTGAAAAATATTCTCTGCAATCGTCGACCCTGAGCCACTTTCTCGATCCCGAAAACTGTTCCTGACATCATTTCTGTGATACAGCTAGATCCATAAGACCTTCTACACTTGAAGTTAGATGTAAGTAAACGTGGTTTTGTGTGAAGTCTACTTACAGGGAGCAAACGTCCGTCGTTTGATTTAACAATCCCACAGGGTATTGAATCAGGATTTGAGGAATTGATGCCGTTATCCAGTGATGGTTTGAAGTCTCTGAATGGTTAACATGAAAGTTAGTATAGATTTAAAGGAAAGTTTAAAGCTAAGAAAAGACGCAAAATGATTTGAATTTACTTTCCTCGTTCTTACAAATTTCCGTCAATTGATAATATAAGTAATCAGGTGATGGCCTTTGTCGAGTAGACACTAAACTTCAGAAAAAAGTTACATACATTAAGTATCTTATGGTGACTGCACATGGTCCTATTATGCGAGTAAGACGTAACAGGATATACATTTCTATAGAAAAGAGACATTAGAGATACAAATTTACTCATTACTTTTCTATAGTGTGCTAAAAGTGACCTAATAGTCAAATGAAACTTAGTAAATGGATCAAATCGGTCAGGTGCAGTAGGGCTCGCGACATAGTGGTCGTAGAATCTGAAAACCAGGTCACCATGAAATTATTAAAGTAAAAAGCGAAATGAAAATCACCTCCTGAGTCGAATTGTTAATATAGGTTGTATTAATAATCGGGACACTGTATTTGGTCCCAAAAGCAATCATCGTGAGTCATCGAGAGTCAGCAGGATTATTTTCCTCTGGTAGATTAAATTATTCTAGTGAAGTTTCCTAAGATTTGCACAGTATATAAAGGACACTCGATTCCCCTCTGCGGGTCCCGAGATAACAATAACTTTCCCTCCGCCAAAAATTCGTAATAGTAGCAACGCACTGAGTCAGCTTCCCCCTCGTCCTCCATCACTCACCAACCTTACCGAAACCATGTATCAATTTTCCATTACAGTTGAAAAACTTCAAAAACGAGCCCCGGACTACAAGATATTGTCAGCAGACTTCAAATAAGATTATTCTAGACTTAAATTTACTCCGTCCGGGCGAAGTTAAAATAGGGCCGCGTACTGTGCTGAAATAAAATACTTGGATAGAGACTTGAGTGAGTTTGCTAGACCGATCGAGCGTAGGAGGTCGTCACATAGCAGGTGTACTGCTCGACAGGCGACTAAATACAAATAATAGTCCATTGAACTTTGAACGGGGCTAAGCAACTGAGTCAAATTTTAAGTAATTTCACCTCGTTGACGTGCTGCCCTCACTGATAGAGCTTGCTTGGGCGAAAACGGTGTTGATTGAAGCATTTAATGGAAAACGAACGGGTGACCTCACTCTTTTCTGTACGAAATACAGGTTTAGAAGCACTGAGCATCTCCTTACGGGATAATAAATAATGGGGGATACAGATTTTTATTTAATAAATCATTTTTTTTGAAGCGGAGAATTACTGAACGGGAAGAAACCTGTGAGAATTATTTGCAAATTTATTTTCGCAGCCCAGAACTTACGACATGTGTAGCATGCAGCAAGATTTTAAGAGGAATTATAATGTAACTTGTGAAATTACAGTTTCCAAAAGACTTTTATAGCTACTGTGTTGTGCTTGACAGGTTAGCTCCTACTTACGGCAACAACATTTTTTTACTTCTTGCCTGTTGGCTGATGACTCTTATCCTGGCATTGCTCTGCTACCCAATAAGGCAAGCACATGTACAGAATTTATATAGACTTTTCAGATCCCATTGTACTGAGAATATACGTCGCATAACGCATACTATACGAAAGATAGCGGCTAATCTTGTGACACGACTACGTGCCTTGACAAGTGCAATGATTCTGCCCCACCTGCCTGGTTGTCTTACTTATATATAGTGCTCCCAGTAGTGCAGTGCTGTAGGTACTTACGAACTTCTATTCCTTTAATACCAGTCGATTGGTTGCACATGGAACACTACATCGCGCATTAGATGCGAGGAGGGGAAAAAAGTAAATAACTATCAACAGGGCTACATATCTGTTTACCTGTGTGTTTGCTGTTGACTGCAATCTGCAAAGTAAATGACCACAAATACTAGGATTGCTTCCTCCAGTCTTCGTTGTATCTTAAGTCTTGATGGCGCGGAGGATGTACTTTGATTTCTTGCCCAGAGTGGTCGGCACCGCCAACACGGCTGAGTCTGCAGTGATGCGGGCTCAAGTTTAGTCCGCAGTTGAAACTCAGCTTAGATTTTCTTAGGGCGTCAAAGAAAGACCGAAGAGAGTCAAGGATCAGAAAACAGTCAAAGCATCGCGCTTTCAACTGAGATATGAGGAAGGATCATTGTATTGATGACGAAAATCATAGAAACAGTAGGAATGCGACAAGTAACAAGTTAAAGAACTAACAGAAACATTCGCAGAAGTTTGCATGTAACGTGACAATAAAGACCATGAAAAAGGAAACTTGAAGTAACAGCATTCGAACGTTGGCTTTTTGAAGATCCGAACAGCCAAAGATCTTCATGAAAGGTTACCGAAAATAATGACACACCCTAAACGTCAGCGGATATTTTCATCCGAAAATGCCTGTTGAAGTGTTGGAGGAATCAAGATAGAATTTGTGCTGTCACAAGCAGTGGACATTGAATTCAGGTTAAATAGCTTGGACTGTGCGCCTTTCAACCATGGCTATTGTTAGAACTGCAGCGATGCAGAGCTAAAATTAGATATGTGAAAACTACATCTTAAACATTTGAAAACTCGTTATTCTGTTCTACGTCACCAAAGGCGATGGCGCTTTTTTACTTGGAAATTTTTTTGAGCAAATCGGATGTTCTCAATTCTTGCACGCTTCCTATTTTTATTGTAAAATCAGAAGTATTTGAAGGACTAGATAGGAATTCCTGACTCCGATGTACGTTATTGAAGATAGAGAGAAACGAACTCATCTTGCTGTTGTGATGAGCCAAATATCCGAGTTTCAAAGCTATCTCCAGAATCAACGGTATTTTCCTGAACCAAAGGGGAATAGAATGAAGGCGATAACAAATATTGTGTTTCATGGGAAATTAGATAAAAAGTTTCGCTGCGAAACTTCACCTGTACTCTCCTTTACATCGGAAGGAAATGAAAGATCTCAGCAAACTGTGTAGGCCTTATGCAAAGCGCTCGAAGCTGTCGTGGAAATTTTTTCCAGCTGGAAAAGTCTAGACTTTCACTCTTTGTGCGCAACATATCCTGGAAATTCCACTTCGAGCTTTAAACCATAATGTGCAAATCGATTTCATGTACCTGATTTAGTTTAAAAAGCGCCCAGTACTCCATATGAAAGCTCCATATGAAAGACCTGACCTCAAGCTTCTGTACTGGTGTTATTATGTCGGCTGAAGATATGGAATAAGCTGGAAAGCTCCTTGAAACTCAATGGATCCTATTGATTGGAGCCTCTGGATCAATATCTTTTGATCAAGAATTTAGCAATAATAATTTTTGAAAAAAGTTACAAACCCATGGCATTAAAACGAGACCTCTTCCTGCGAGGGGGCATAGCAAAATTGATTCAGTGTCAATTGCAAAATTCACTTTACGTCAGGTGTCATTGCGTGTTCTCGGAGATGTAATGAACGAACAAGATACAGAGGTGCATTGTCCTCGGGTTAAGAAATCGTCTCAACAACGGGGGAATTGCAACGATTGTTCTTCGTGGAAACATTCTTATCATTGTCTTTGAACTTGGAAGAGGATATGAAACATCTATCATCGGTCTGCCATAGATTCTGGTTGACTCCGAGCTAGCTGATGCACATCATAGCGGACTATATGAAGCACACTCACAATGATGCTTGTATGTCGTTCGCCAAAATACTATTCGGTCATATTTTCTGACGAAAGACACTCCAGTGTGCTTTTTAGAGACTCAAAAAACATGGTGCCTGGTACTTGGGAGACATCGAAATGCAAGAGAATATTTTGTCGAGCTCAGTCGTACCAAATACGGGAATGGGAAACGGCTGAAAGTCGCGTATGAGAACATACGGTTATAATAAGCTTCATGCTCTTTGCAAGAGCTGGGCAGTATCAAGCATTACAAGAAGTACAGGGTACTCAGATCCCGTTGGATAGCGATAGGTAGTTTTTCGGATGCTGCCCCATTTCTGTTTGACTCTTTGGTAAGGACACTACCAGAGACTGAAGCATCTCAGATCCAAGCTATCAGTGAAGAAAATTGTTCTTATTTGTTCTTGATTCTTATCAATGCCACTGGAAACGATTGAATAATCGTTCCACAGCTGTCGCTATCCCTTGTGACTAAAACTAGGTCCAATTGATCTAAGGTCAAGGACTTCGAGGTTGACATAAATAAGAATACTCAAAAGATTTAAAGAGATGAGGTGGTTGGCGCTACGCCTTTCGTCGATTTTACGAAATTTCCCTAAGAGTTGAATTCACAGAAGCAAGCAATACGTCTTCAAGTTCGAAATGCAATTGATGATGAACCTGTGATGAAGAGTAATATCCTTTCGGTCGCACGAAGGTGGGTTATTGACGGATCCATCGAGAAGGAGAATACAATTACAACGACGAAAAACCGTACAAGGAGCCAGCATCAGAAGCTTACCGAGAGATGCAAATGCTACCAGTCTTTCATTCTCACGTTTCTTTTCCTCCAAGTCCAAATTGAGGCTGAACCGGACAAATTGAAGTTGAAGGCAGATTATTTACACACGGGAATGGGGATAATAATATTGGAAGTTAATACTGTAATGCAGAAAAGTGGTGAACCTTTCTTGGCCGGAACTGAATGTGCGTCATAAGGGATCAAAAAGAAGGAGGAAGGGAGATCCAATGTAGTGGAGGCTAGTGATGAGAATATAGTACAGTGATGGGGAATGCCACTGTACGAGTTGTCAGCTGTTAAGGGCGTTGTTTCGGAAGAGTTCCGTGGTACGTACAGCACTATATGGAGCGTATTCTTAGGCGCTGTATAATGCCGTAAGCAGTGTAAAAACCAACGCCATGCTAGGTGGTGTTCGGTGCTGCACTCGACGATTGTAAGCCGTGCGCATTTTGTCCACAAAAATGCCAATATTCGAATCAAAACAAACAGCACCCATTAGTCTAGCGTTCTAGCGTTACCAACAGTGCCAATTTTCGAAACAAAATGAAAATTATTAAAATTTGTAAGCAGAAAAGCTACGATAGAGGGTACAATAACTGCAAGGCCAAGGCAAAAGTCAGGACATAAACTCGCATACAGCTCTCCTTTGTACCATCACCAGTAATTCGGGCATTTTCTGGACACATAAAGAATTCAACAATGCCTCTTGGCAAAAAAATCTCACTGAAAAGGAACAGAATCAGGCTTTTCTGTAACTCTATAAAATATTCAATCCGATATTGATAGATGATTAAAACAGTCTCGAAAATACACCAAATTATCCTTGAAGCCTCTGCCAAGCTCATGCAACAAAAATATAAGCCTATCACCTAAAAAACTCCTCCATATGCGTTAAATGATTCTAATTGCTAGATAAAGTAGAAACCTTGCAGATAAAGTCACAAAATATTTATTTTTCCAAAGTTTTAAGTATGAACTTCTGTAAATGCCCTCTCCCTAGCCTACATTCGAAGGTAGTAAAATTATGGAGCTCACATTGCTTGCACCTTCGCAAACTAAATTCCTACCCAGTTGGGGTCGCCAGAAGTCAACATGACCCATGCAATTCTAAGGCCAAGATATGTTATGAGATGAAAAGATGAAGGTTATATTCGAAGGAACCAGGCGATTTAGTTATACTGACAAAACCTCAAAAAGAGAGAGGATTATTTTTCAAGTGTAAACAGAAGTGGAGACTCAGTGATGGTGGGGGAGTGATTCCAAAAACAGTATAGAGTAAATTGTCTACTGTAAGGGCTAGAAAAGTCCCTTAAAGTTTACAGACTCAGAAATTCTATCTATTTCCTGTTATGAATGAAAAAAGGAAGTTTGTCATTATCAAAAGAAAACACACGGCATATCTTCGTATGTTCTGACCAAGATATTGTTTGCCTATCGTAACACTACATTCATGCAATGGTCTGCAAGAAGCCCTGATTTAGACTCTGTTGAGAGTATGTAAGTCATACAAACTACCTTGCGTTGTTTACAGAAACTTCAGATAATTCATAATATTGGGTGCTTGAAGATGCAATCATTAAAAATTGCAAATATTTAGGATGGCAGTAGCTTTATCGGTTTTTTGAAGTATAGAAAACGCCTTTAGATTTTATGGAAGCCAGGTGGCAAGAAAACTTTCGAAAGTATTGGTATCGTAATAAAGGCGGCTTGCTGTTAAGCACTTGCTGGTCTGCTGGAAGAGATCCGCAGTTGAGGCGCCTGACGGGGAGGCAGGAATGAAAAGTTAAGTCCTTTCGTGCCGCTTGTGCGCGATGGACGTGATTGGAGGAATAAAACGGCGCCGCTGGTTTGGCGTCGCCGGGGTTGAGGGATGTTGTAGTTGCGAGGCGAGTAACGTCGCGGGGAGGGAAAGCGGAAGTAAAACGGGAGCATCACTTTGGGTGGCGAGTTGCCGTTGTTAGGATGGTTTCTTTTATCTCGCCTGGCGGCGGGGCGGGATGCGTTTAATTATACCGCGCGAAATAATTTCAAACCGTACACGTGTATCTAAAACGATAATTATTCCAAATAAAAACCCACTTACCAGCACAGTGCGCCCTTGCCGCTTGCGCATATAACCACCGCCATAGTACTGTACTGTACAGAATAACCGTTTCATTTTCTTTGGTAGAGTTTTCGACCAACATTTTTTGAATAATTTTGAATAATTTTGAAGTTTTGGTACTTCATGCAGTATTAAAAAAATATATTTGCCTAGTTTTGTGCTTTGATTTACTATATGTTTCAAATAATATTTAAATGGAGAGGATCTATAGTTTTTTCGGGCACTGTTCGGGGCATCTTACAGAGGTGCAGTGGGAGGTTTTCATAGCTTGGATCGAGTCTAAAGGGTAGTGCATTCATCACCCGCCTCCAGCTGTAAGCAGGTTTGAGTTTGGCGGCCGGTGTTCACTTGATTGGAAGCCTCCGCGAAGCTACGGATGGAGACTTGTAACACAGTCGATTCTTCGACATAGCTGCACCGTATGGCTTCAGGTAGCATTTTAGGGAGCGTAGTTCCTTCCCCATTACTGTGTCGGTATACCCTTTTTGAGTGGATTGTGGTTGTCTGGAAAACGATGGGATAGATCGGATATATCTTCCAAGAATAAAATACCCAAACGCCCCCTCTTCTGAAAGCCATACAAGAAGAACAGCGTGAATGTAATGATTCTCTTCTTGCATAAAGGATATGAAGAGTCGTGATTGGAGCCCTCGGAAAGGATCGCTTGCGCGGTGAGGCGTTTTGCTATCTGTGGCGACGACCCGGCATAGATACTCCTGGAAAGCTCTTGACACGCTCCAGTGTGATTGAATGTCTCAAAAGATTCAATGATTATACCAAGACTTTATTACAGACTATCCTCAGGCCCAACTTGTCCCAGTGCCCATATCTACAGCCGATGGATGGCGCTCTGACGCATTAGAGGTTTGAATGACGTATTCCGGCACGCAGCTGTCAGAGCCATGGAGTCTTTCGGACGGTTACGATCCGTCTTTATGCAAAGACACGCCGCTGCAGCCGGTTCGTCCAATGAATTGTGTGTTACGGCTTGTTTTAACCCAGTCATGTTAGGGCGGCACTTCCTGATCGATTTCTAGAGCTTGAACATGCATCATTTTTCTCTGGACGCACCTTCAGTACCGCTGAGCAGTAAAGCACCCAAACCTTTCCCCTTTGCGGTGTAAGGTGACGGAAAGGTACTTTGTCCCGAGGAGTTACCGGAGACGGCATTTCATGGTCACAAACCGTATCCAGGTTCCTTCAAGGTCGAATCTGACGAATGGGCATCCATTAGGCTGCGGGCGTTTCTTGGTGGTGACACAAATTTATTTTTTGATGGCGAAACGAACTCCAAGGCAGCGGGGCTGCATTGGCACTAGGGCGATATTGAGCGAAATACTGTAGAAGCTGAGTATGCCATTGTGAAAATTGACCAAATAATTTAATCTCTATCCCGTTGTCCTACAGTGATGCTGAACTGTAGAATAATATTTTTTGTTGAGGCCCACAATTTATATTTATTGTGAATCATCAAGGAATAATTTTATATATTTACACTTGCGCGCTATTTTATGCTGAATTCATTGTGAAATAATTTTTATGCCCTACAGTGGTTTTTTCATTATACAGGCTGTAATTATTGCATTTATGCTACCAACAAATTATTATCTGGATGACTGCTTACCTGGAAAATACTACAATAATTATTGCTGAGCCTGAATTATGTCTACCAAAATTATTGAACGGCTCACCTGATTTTTGTAGCAGGTTCACCCTGGTGTAGAGTATAAGTAGTCTAGGCTGTTAGAAATATTTTTACATCCTCGGGCCATCGAAATATTTCCCTCGATCACCTACCATTAAATTTAGTTTTCTATTCATTATTCATTCTAAGTCCAATTGTGGCATTTATTTATTTATTCAAGTTGGAACTATTTATTATGATTTGGGTCTATCTATCCCAAATGTTTTGCAGCTATTGCATTGCGTTGTACTGTACTGTCTGGTGCGGATGGTACAGTAGATATTATTCACCCTTATGCTGTACATTAGAGTACAGCACAGCAGAGTACAGTATTCAATTTCGAAGTTGATTGTCATTGTGAAGTTTAGTTGAATGCTTGCTGCGAATCCTGTTTTATTTAAATTTTGATTATTATTATGATGTTCAAAAAAAGTCGTTTGTTTTCCATGATTCAGCAAAGGCTTCATAAATAAAGCTAAATGAACAGTGACGCTTGGATATCTGATTTTTTTATTCCAGTGGTGGGTACCAGTCACGTCACACCTTGAGCTTGTATTCAAATAACCCATAAATTCCCCCCTTGCGCTTGAGAGCGAAAATTTTTCACGTTGGAAAAAAAATTAATCCGTTTTCTACATGGCGTCACGCTATTACACGGGTAATATTTGGGTAATTTATTATTCGGAAAGGGGGGAATTGAGTTGGTTTACTGTGAGTAATGGAAAGGTTGGGAGTTATTCGGAAAGTAATGTCATTTTTGAAGTGAGGCCACATGTTCCACTAGAGGATTGATTGAGTGTATTTTGTGGTGGTAGATATCTTATTTGTCGTACAATGTCGCACATAGGCGTGCGGAGGGTATTTATAAATTAACTACGGATGCGGGCGGCGGTAG